>JAOEHI010028932.1:0-25111 GCA_025447815.1 Percopsis transmontana | reverse complement strand
GGGCGGCCCCGCGGTGGGTGGGGGGGGGGGTGGTGTGTGGGGGGGGGTGTGTTTGGGTGGTGGTGTGGGTGGTTGGTGTGTTGTTGCGGGGGGGGGTGGGGGGGGGGGCCGGGGGGGGGGGGTTTGTTGGGTCTTGGCAGGGAAGACGGCTGGTTTTATGAAGGATGTAAGGAGAATGTTAACCAGACAATCACCTTGCATGTTATTGATTGAGATGAGAGAGAGGTAATTAGCAGAGAAAAAAGGGAAGCTGAGGCCACTTTCAATGTCTCGATACACCGTGTTCTCTCTTTGTACCCATTTAGCTGCTGTGTTGTTTTCTCGCTTGTGTGGTCGCTACAGCGAATGTTTATCAGAGATTAAACATGCGTTTTCTAAACCGATTTAACCTTTAAACTCATTACTGGCTGGACTTCTCTAGCACTCAGTCAAGGGTCTGATGGCTACATATCCAAGTCCTGTGCAGAGGGTGCATTGCCATTAAACACCCCTGACCAATCATGGTTAAGGAGGCGGGGAGTTAAATAGATACGTACCTTCAGTCTGCAGCATGGCAAATTTGTCTCCAACAAAAACAATGGTTAAATCACCATCATAGATAATATTCGCGTGATGTACGTGTGGTTCCCAGAGGGAGCGATGATTTAGATTTTTTGATTTTTAGAAATAAAAAAACAGTACGTTAAACCATATTACACTTGGCTAACAGGACCGGTTAGCCCAAGCCCAAGTCTATTCCAGAGGCCACACTGTGCCAAAACCACAGAGGTTTCACGGCAGCTGAACCTATCCACGCTATGTTTACATTCCACAACGACAATAACCTCTTCTAAAGCTCCATTCCGATCGGCTTAATAATGGGTTCCTTGTCCGATGCTATTGAGTGCAACAATGGCAGAAGTGGAGGTGTTTACTCGCTAAGATCTCCCCTTAGCTTCTTTATGCCCCCCAGAAACCTTGTGCAACACGCCCACCTTTGGTTGTAAGAGCTTCTGGGTTTCTCGGGTTGCACCAGGTTTCTCTTTAAAAGTTCAACCTGTGTTCAGAAACACACCTGGCGATGCGCTCAATTAACCAGTGTGTGTCTGGTTGTCTTGATAAGTGTTCCTCTTTTCCATGGCTCACCCTTGTGAGGGTGAATCTCAGGAAACTATGTCAGGTTTCATTGGGAGTGGTTCCATCACATCCTTGCTGACACATCTGAAAATATATTTGGGCTGTCTGATAGATTTTCAACACTTACCTTTATCCTCTCGTCTGTCTCTCGCGCTCTGTCTCCATTTACAAGAGCTCAGCTCAACAAAGTTTTTGGTCCGGATGTCACCAGGTGTCCTTTAGACCTGGTTTGTAGAACACTAAATACAAATATGCTCTATTGACAGTGTTGTGTCTCGTTTTATGTCTCGTTCTGTGTCTCGTTTTGTGACTGTGTCAAAGCTATTGCTAGATTTATTTAACAGTGACTAGTGTGAATATTATCTCTGAACTAACCCTAACCCAATTACAATGATAAATGTATTGGTATTAGAAAAAAAGTACACCAAATTAAATTCTGTCAAGTAGGCAGTGAATATTCCAATGTGTACTGCAGAAAAGTAAGTTCAACAATGACTTAAGTTAAGCATATTGATAACTGGTTCATCAGTTCTATGTTCTATTGATTGTAGTTCAGTGTAGAATGAACAAATAACCACTTCATGCCATGCACGTTTGTGTTCATTCTCAACTTTCAACCTTTGTTAGATGCTGTGTACACAGTAGAATAGGTCTTAATTATTACTTCCGTCAACTGCTAACTTTGTATTGGTCTGAAAGAATGAATGTTGAATGTTTTGACTAACTGTTTTGCTCTGCAAAAACAAATAATTTATATAATTCTGTCATGTCTCAAGCCAGGCAAAGCTATAAATCAGATGACAGACAAAGAGCGCTCTCTCGGTCAGCAGACATCTTTATGGCAAGCCACATTCCTGCTACTGTACTGCAGGTCATAAAGCGAAGAATGTTTCACAGTATGTCAGCCGGTAATATGGTCAGAAAACAAAGCCACGGCTCGACTCAACTTCTTGTTCTGGACATTTGTATGGTCTGATTTACGTGTTTTCTAACGCTCCCCATTTTGTGTGCCTGCTTGTCTCTTCCCAGCTCTACCCTGAGACAGCCGTCGTCCACGGCCAAAGTGTGCCTGGTCTGTGGGGACGAGGCTTCAGGGTGTCACTACGGCGTTGTCACGTGTGGAAGCTGTAAGGTGTTCTTCAAGAGAGCGGTGGAAGGTATGGAATCCACCGGCATTCACCACTGGTGAATCACCCTCAATTTTGTTGCACATAGCGAATGTAGTTTATTTGTTTATAATAGTACACAGCGATTATGTAATCTAATACTTGCATGTTTATGATGCAAATGATTAGGAAATGAAAAAGAAAAAGATGCCAGGGACTCATATTTTTTCTTTAATTTCTTTAATTTCTTTATATTTGACGCATTGCGTCTTATTGCCAATAATGAGCAGGCCAATCGTTTTGTTATGACGTAATTCCTCACAGTCTATCTATCAACAGTTAAAGCTCTTGTCTGTTATTCCAGCGTGGCAGCACCCTGCACCACAGAGAAAAATATTTTTGCCTACAGTAAACGCGTCCTTATTTGCCATTTTCCTGTACTGGGATGTGTGAGCGATGTATAAGTGTTTGTCAAAACTGCAGCGAGCTTTTGTAGGATGGTAGAAGAGGCCTTTAAGTCCTTTAATTGTGGTGTAGCCTGCTGTAATTATAAATGTTTAGTCCAGTGGGGGTCAGAGGGAGTGGGGCTGTGCTACAGCCCAGCCGCATTTACTCTCACTTTTAAACCACTCTCATTGACTGTTGGTTGAGAACGAAAACCCCTATGAGTGACGTAGTTTCAGACCACTGGCAGCTATCAAATATTTTGGGTTATTATGGGTGCAAAGACTGAAAGCCAGAGCTACGTGGTAAGGGTGACTGGGGCGAGCGGCTGAATGGCGCCGCGATTGTTGACAGCCGCAGAATGGTGTTGTTGTAATACTCAACATAACATAAGTAAGGGATTGGGCCTTTCACCTTCAAGGTTATTGGCATCTATTTTGGTTTCGCAGCTCAGGTCCTTCAATTTAGCTACAGTGGGCATCACCTGTATTGTTTTGTGCACTAAACATATATGGCTTGTAAATTACAAGCCACTGTCACTGTTGTTACCACATTTATTTAAAAATTATACAGATGGAATCAAATATTGCAATTTGTAGCATGTAGGCATATTTAGTGCTTAATTGAGTGCCACCTAAAAAAAAAGAAAGTGGAAAGTAATCCATATACAGCAGCCCGCTATGTTATATTTAGTTTGGGGAAAATCAGCCCCAGTTATAATGTGCTTTTCATTCTCTGCCTTTTGCCTTCGGCATTAGACTAATTCATTTAGAGGAATGTTTGAATGCAAAACACACTCATACATACTCAGTGCAGGCACAAACAAGCAAACTGGCCTGCCAGCTAGTCATCCAGCCCTGGAGGTATTTTCCTGGCTATTGGAGGAGGATTGAAGTCATTCCCTATTAAATCATGTCTTCGTTTGGTGATATTTACACCGTGTCATTACAGAGACCTGAAACTAGATTATGTTCCTGGTGTTATCGAATCAAACATCCCATCATTCTTCCTTAATGTGTGCCCTGTGGAGAGAACGGAGCAGATGCTAACGTTCTCACAAATTCTGCTTTTGTGTGTTTGAGTGCTATACTCGAGTGAGAACCTCAGAAGTCTTTATGCTAGCCTATTAGCTTAATACACAACCCGATTAACTGCAATCATTGGGTTCAACTACCATTCATTATCCTGTATTGTATGAGAGACTGATGAAGGAGTTTAAGTCTGGTGCCTGCTTATCCTGCAAGTTTTTTTTGTTCGCATTTTTGTTTTTAGCATCAGATAGTTACACCATAAGAAAATAAATGATATTGGTAAGCTGTTTAGTACTCGTGGACATCTCTTAATATATTAAGTCATCCTTTAAAGCTTAGAAAATCTAGAATATATTTAAATATAATATAAATATAAAATATGTAAATCCCCTTAAGAAACAATTGGGAAATGAAGATGAAGATGTTAAAGTGAGTGTGAGTGTACACTGTAGCTGTGTAGCATCTTATATAGATATAATGATAGAGGATTACTTTGTTGGTTGTACCGGTATTTCTAATTTTGATCAGAAATATGCTAGCGCTACATTCTCAAGTCAGGATGGGAGTTTCTTTCCTCAAGCATTTGAGGCTGTGAGGGGAGAGAAAATTGATACACCAATTATCGTTTTTTGGCTGAAGTATTCCTTTAAGGTGTAGGTTTTGTCTGACCTCGGTTTGAGAATCACTGGTCTAATTCCGCCGTAGTTATGTTGTGATGTTTGTTGCGTGTCTTTAATGTGTACTGTACAGAGAGCTGTTGCCTTAGGTGACCCCCGCCATACTCTGATCTGCTGTTTAGGGAAGAGAGAGAGTGGTAGAACAGAGCGAAGCAGAAGACAAAGAGGGCGACAGAGTGATTTTGCTAAGTGAAGAGAGATAGAGGACAGTGAAACAGATACAGACGGAGGGGCGAGGGCGGAGCGGGACGAAGGACAAAGGGGGGAGAAGAAAAAAGGCAGACGCAGACAGAGATAAAGAGAGGAGGAGCCAGGGGAGAGTGAATAAGAAGGAGAGAGAGAGTGGGAGCTAAAGTGATGTGTCAGCAATAAGCTTTAGAGAGGTGTATGAGTACGTGAAGGTGAGGAGACGTTCTACTCCTCCTCCTCCTCCCGGCCTCGCTGTCTGTGCTATAGGGCAGGTCTGCAGTGTGGGTGTAGGGGGGGAACAAGCCACACCCTGCTTTTAATTCCTCTTGGCGACCGCCGCCCGAAGGAGCCCAACAGTTTTTTTGGGGGTGTCTGTAGCTCGTAAGACAGCTAACAATACTATGCAACTAATTATGCTGAAACAAATGTGTAGTACTGCTAATAAAGCACTCTTAGAAGTATGGACCTGTCGGATTGTCACCTGGGGTTTTTGACTGGGTAAATGTGAACACTTTAAACGTGTACCATATGCATAAGCAGAGGTTATGTTCGTTGCTCTTTGGTTTGGCCTATTTTCTGGAATGCACTGTCAGCATGTTGAGCTTGTAGTTTTGGCTCAGTGAAAACAGAGATTTTTTATATGCTTTTATAAAGAAACATATGCTACTACAACTACTTTTAAAAATTATTTTAGTATTAGGACTACTACTACTACTACTACTACTAGTACTAGAGTAATAACAAAAATATACAGTACCAGTCAAACGTTTGGACACACTTTCCCATTCGAATGGGAATGGCTCCCCTGTCCGTTTACTCATTTTTAGGCTATTGTTCACGCATCGGTTGGCTAGAACTAGACTTTTATTCTATTTGGAGGGAAACGACACAACTTAAGTGTTTACCTGCCAAGTAACCAATCAGGTTTCTTGGTTTCAGCTTCTCAGAAAGGTGATTTAAGTGATTTTGAACGTGGCACTCAAACCAGACGGGCTGGTTTGAGTATTTCAGAAAGTGCTGAACTACTCGGATTTTCCCACACAACCATCTCTAGGGTTTACAGAAAATGGTCAGAAAAAGATAAAATATCCAGTGAGCGGCAGTTCTCTGGGTGAAAATGTCTGGTTGATGGCAGAGGTCAGAGGATAATGGCCAGACTGGTTTGAACTGATAGAAAAACTCAAATAACTCTACAACCAAGGTATGCAAAAGAGCATCTCTGAACTCACAACACGTCGAACCTTGAAGCAGATGGGCTACAGCAGCAATTTGCTACAATTTGCAAAGGCTCACCAAAATTGGACAACAGAAGATTGGAGAAATGTTCAGATCGTTCAGAGAAACGTTCAGATCGTTCAGAGAAAGGGTCTGGTAGGGATGGTAGGGCTGGCGTAAACAGCATAACAGCATGCATCCATCCAGCCTTGTATTAACGGTTCAGGCTGGTGGTGGTGTAATTGTGTGGGGAATATTTTCTTGGCACACTTTGGGCTTGTTGCTGACCATGTCCATCCCTTTATGACCACAGTGTAGCCTACCCATCCACCAACGGCTACTTCCGGCAGGATAACGCGCCATGTCACAAAGCTCACATCATCTCAAACTGGTTTCTTGAACATGACAATGAGTTCACTGTACTCAAATGGCCTCCACAGTCACCAGATCTCAATCCAATAGAGCACCTTTGGGATGGGGTGGAGCGGGAGATTCACAACATGGATATGCAGCCAAATCTGCAGCAAATCTTGCGTGACGCTATAATGTCAATATGGACCAAAAGCGTGGCACCTTGTTATTCTTGAATTTATGCCATGAAGAATAAAAAGGTTCTGAAGGCAAAAGGGGGTCAGTGAGTGTATGACAAGAGTCTCATGTTGGACACATGAGTGTTTCTATGTAAATATTGTGTATGTTCCCTCTGTGGTTTTATTACAGTATGCAAATAACCTCAAATGTCAACCTACACACCTAAACTGCCAAATGACTAATGGGGATGAGCAGAGAAAAGACGTGAGTGAAAAAGAGAACTAAATACAGTAGGAGAAAGAGAGGAAGAGAGAGAACGAGAGCGGGGAAAGAGAGAGATGAAACAGAGAGAGGGACAGATGGACTGAACCAAGAGTGTAATGAAATGCAAAACAGAGGTCAGGGAGAGAAACAGAGAGAGGTTTAGAGAGAGAGATTGAGAGGCTGAAAGACTGAACAGGTGTCAAGTGTCCACAATGTAAAGTGACATTCATTCAACAGGAGAGCATTAACAAGAGGAAAGAAGAAGAAGAAGATATGGCAAGGCAGATATTAGATTCAGACGTGACACATACTTACATTCAGATAATTCTAGAAAAATGTATACACATGCACATTTACACACCTGACACACACGCATACACAGAGACTACATTTATTAGGCATACACACACAGCTATACATGTACACACAAGGTGTAGTTTAACACAATGACGGTTAATGTGTCTCATGCGACAGGTGGTAAGGCTTATTATCTGTAATGAGAAATTGATCTAAATGGCTGTTGTCAAATTAAAGGCTTTCGGCAGCCTCACATGTGCAATCACAACAATATAAAAGCTGCTATTGCTTCATAACCACCTCAATGCTTATGCAGTGGGTAATATAATCACTGTGGATCTGACAGGCCTGTTTATACGAGTCCAGCAGAAAGGTTTGCAGTGCCTGTAAAAAAGTGAGAAAACGTGATTTTAGCACTGGCGCTATTATTTGTGCTCGCAATTTTCAATGCACTGGGATATGAATTATATTCTCATGTGGAAGACAATATAAGCAGGCATCAATTACAATTACTGACAATCAGAGGTGGATAAAGGTTCAGAAAGTAAAAATCCCAACAAATGTGTTCCAAGCATGTACTAGAGAGCTGTCATGGGGAATTGCTGGAGAAAATGCATAGTTAAGATTTTACATGGTCTGGACCTGGTTTGTCCACCTCTGTTAGCTTGGGCTGGATCATGGTATTGTGCTATACCGAGGTATTTAGAAATCCCAAAGGTAGGATTTTCAATACCGTCACAAATACAGACGCTCCTATTAAACTAATGAAAAAATAGACACCGCCCAAGCCTAGCTGACACTATCTCATGTTTCAGTAGGAAAAAGACACTTGTCTTGATCGCTCTTTTTACCAAGCCACCTATCTGTCCATTATAGGTGCTGTGTCGCTCCACTCGTCTTCAGTTCCTCCTCTCCTCGGCTCTCATTACTCATAGATTTAATTTGCATGTAAATGAAGAATTATCTTGCTGGTCGCACTGGTAACGGTGTGCATTCAACTTAAATTGAACGCACTTAAGGCTTAAGTGATCGCGTTGACAATCACACTGACCACTGATTCTCAATGAAAACAGCTTTAAACAGGAACCCTGAATCACATTGTTTTGACACTGTGTTTATTTCCCAACGATATAATTATAATAAAGACAATATGCAAATAAATAAATTTAAATTAAAACCACATCCGCACCAACAAAGTGACTCCATTGTTTAAAACTCAACTCATCCAGGCGTTGACGAAAAATGCAGCTGCACGGCCACGCTTGTGCATCATTATCTCCACCGGTCAGACCGCCTTTCCATGAATTAACCTGCCCCGCTGTCACTTAATGTTTACGTCTCGCTCCATACTTAATAGTGTTCAAGATAATGTGCAATATGGCACCAGATTTATTGCGCACCACACCGTGTATCGCCCACCCAAGGAGGATAAAGAGGATAAACATACATACAAGTGAAAGAGAGAGAGAGAGTGAAAAAGACAGAGAGCCAGAGAGAGAGAGAGAGAGAGAGAGAGAGAGAGAAAATGGGGAGGTGCACAATTAGGGTGTGCGCCCTATTGCTGTACACTGCAAGCTAAAACTGCGCACATACTGCAAAATTCATTCTACTGCAGTGTGCTGCCTGATTAGAGAGAGACAGTGGTGGTTGTGGTGGGGGGGGGGGGGGCTGGTTAAAGCAACACAAAGGATGACAGTGAGGACAAGTGCATAAAGAGGAGAGATCGTGAGAAAGAGCAGAGACAGGCACAGCGTGAGCCTCTAAATCCCACACACCTAGGAGTAGGAGGCAGAAACACACACAGCAGGGGACAGGTGCGCATTTGTGTGCGTGTGTGCGTTTGCTTGCAAACTTTCTTTTACTAAATGGAATACATAATGTATTTTGGCACTGAAGCATTCTTCGGCAGTCTAGATATGGAAATGCCTTCAACTGAACAGCAGCAGCGGTGTGTTCTACTGTTGAATATGTTTTTGTGAAGGCCGGCGAAGCCTTACAAAGTGTTTCCCTGTCAATTTCCCTGGTTAGATTAAAGATTAGATCAAGTTAAAGGCCCCATATCATTCCAATTTCCAACTGTCATATTTTCAAGACTTTTTCTCCCGGCGAGCTGTTTCATTTGGTGTTACACTTTTTCTTTTCTATTATATTCTTTTAACATGCTCTAACTTGATTGGGTATCTGGGAGTGAAGGATAGAGATGATTCAGTACAATCCAGAAATTATGTCACACCTGGCGTCAAATCTGACTGGCTTGTTTTACACAGTACTGTGTGTTGCTAACACTGTACATTTAGTAAACTTTAAAGTTCATGTGTTCTTTGAAAATGCTGTTTTTGTTTGTGGAGTCGCACTAGTCAAGGTAAGGGCAGTGCAGAGTAGTCGTGTTGTAAAGTATGTATGTGTGCGTAACACATACATACTTTACAACTGACTCAAATCTTGAATAAGATCCCAATTTACTTAAACCGGTTTGATTTTAACATTCATTCTTCAATGGTAAAAATTGTAGTCTCGATTAGTTTTTTTCAATTGCTCACAAGCATCATTCAATACTGAAGTCACATTATCAAAACTCTTTACAGTCAATGAAACAGAAGTGTATGTAGACAAAACTGTGAATCATATTTCATTGCTTACACACAAAACGCATTCAATGACCACATTCTCCAAAATCCATTAACTCTTTTCTCATTCATACTCCACCACCTGAAAAACACTACATATTTGCACACTGTCTCTAAAACTGTTGAACACATTCAAAACAGAATGATGGCAAATTTCCTGCATTTTGAGAGCATTTTTCCAGTAACCAGATTAAAATATATAGAAAATCTTAGAAGAATATTCACAGTAATCATTACATACACAGCTAATTGCCATTTCAGCTGAAAGCCTACCAAAGTGTCCTGTTTTTAGTCTTGTTACCAAACAGACGAAAGGGGACAGCTTCGGAATGATTGACAGTAGTTTGGAAACATGGTTCAAGGAAGACAGGTTGGTGGGGAAAGAAGAGTGGCAGGGCACTAACAGAAGTGAGTATGGGAATGATTAATGTTTTTTTTTACTTGAATTTAAAATGGTTATGGCTCTTCTTGGGGGAGTTTTGTATTTTAAAAACTTGTTAAAATCCTTAAATATACAAATATACAAATATACTATGAAATAAACTAATATATATGGAAAAACAAAGGATATCTATCATTCCTGATAAATTTCTTGTAAATATGCAAATAGCAAATTAAAAGCTACATTAATGTGGACATGTGTTTTAAATACTTCTAGATCAACTTATGGTAATACGGAACATTTTGACATACATAAATATTAATGAGGAGAAAATTTAATTAATAAACAAAATAAATCATAATTTTAACACCAAATACGGAGCTCCAAAGGTTTCTATGCCAACGATAACCATTAGAAAGCAGCTCGGCTTATTCGGTGTGTGTGTGTGCATGTGTGTGTGCGATATGATGCTCATTAATTTGGTTTTGCAAGGAAGGCACAGATGTAGTGGATTTGTCTTCTTATGTAAGACAAGCCCACCTACACACACGCAAGCACGCGCACACACACACACACACAGATACAAATAGCCTATACGAAGACGTATAAGACCCAATCACGCAGAGTTAACACTCCCGCACATTAAAAGACGAACACACAAACACCCCCACATATCAAAAGGAGCATCAATCATTCCCAACGTCGATTTTTAAGGGCTCACTTCCTCTTCCTGTGACAGCAGACAGTGGAGATGTTATATTTAGCAACCATCTGCGTCTCGCAGACACACACACACACACACACACACACTCAACAGACACCCTAACCCACACAAACACAGGCCCTTGAAAGGCAGTGAATATTTATCAAATCACTGAACACAAAAGAAAGGGGTGGCGTGACTATCTCTTGCTCTTTTCTCCTCCCCTCTTCCTTCCTTCATCCTTCCTTCCATTCTCTACCACTCGCTGCTCTCTATCTTTACCTTTCTCGGTTGCCTATCCCTGTTACTGCCACCAGTAGCATTTTTCGTCATTATTCTCTATACTAATGCATACTAATCAACACTGCCTCTAAGGAATGCCAATGTCCTTGTCAATATCACCTTTTCAGGAACCTATTAGCCAAGAAAACAGCAGAGATCAGCAAGCTCACTAGACTTCCTTCAGACTAACAAATTAGGTGTGTATGTGTCTGTATGTACGGCTGGGCTGGTATGGACACTAAAATATATATCAAGCTCAGACTTATTCATATTCTCCAACCTGTAGTAGATAATCTTGTGAAATTAATTATATGTAAACACATTTGATGTATGATGCATTATGATTTATAATGTATCTGATTATTATGAATGATCATAAAGTATATATACTGATAGCAGTAGTTAGCTTAAGTTGCGACAGTGACTGTAAGCGTGCCATCTGGTCCACTAGACTTGGTTCAGATGTTGGCCATGTTAATGAATAACATTCGGGCGGCTACTGTTGGGTGCCTTTGAGCAAGGCATGAAACCAAAATGCTAACGCCCAGTTCAAGATTGTGGCTGTTCTGGCCAGCTGTTCATAGTCATGTTCTCTGTATTACGTAAACAAGGGCAGTGGAAGAAACATGAGTATGGGAACTGAGTGGTGACATTTGAAAATGTCCAGAACGTCGCCTTGAAAAATAATCAACAATGCACAAACTAAAAGCACACACAGGATCCACTTTGTTCTCTCAGTCTGACACAGACGCACACACAGTATCCTGAATGCAACACAGACCTTTTTAGCTGTCTCAATAAAAGATGAAAAGCGGGCCACAGTGATGTGAATATGGAAATTAGATTCAAGGTTATCATCATGTTCATCTGTGGAGTAAGCACACACACACACACACACTTGTTACCCCCACGGGACTGTATGAATCCTGCCTCAAAACAGCACTCATTTTCCTAAAGTCTAATACCATACCATACCATATGTGTATATACAGTACACTGGCTGTGATATGTGAACACCGGCTGTCTGTAACCCACACAGTATGATGGCCCCCAGGCTGCATCTTGCTGGCTTATTATAACGCAACACTTCACTAATCTTGGAAAATGATCTTTTCATAACGGGGGTGCCCATGGGTCAGAGATGCCAACTGTTACAGCATTCAGCCCTAGACACTTTCACCCGTACAGCCAGAAGCCGCCACTCTCTACTGCTTTAGCTTGAAGGTAGGGCTGTGACGGTATGGGTTTTTCTTACCGTGGTAAAAAGGCAAAGTATCACAGTGGTTTGGCTATGACTATAAAAAAAACGATAAAATTCAAAACTTGCTGGTCAAAATGTCCGGTAATAATACACCAGACATTTGTATTTTGACAGCTAAACAGCCTACTTCTTAATTTTGTCGTCTTGAGGGCGTGTCGGCTATTTCTGTAGGACCATATGCCAGAGTGCTTTGCAATTAGCGATCTTTATAACTATGTCTTCTTCGTGCACTAACTGTTTCACAAGCACAATGTTGGTGTGATTAAACAGATTCTGTGAAAATAAATATGCTTAGTTTAAGCTCTATTCTTGAACTTAGCAGGACATCCCTTGCCTTATGTAGTGTGGGATTCGGTGTGTTAACCCAGCAGCTCAGCTTTTACCTTTTGACACAAATATGGTACCATATAGGTGAAATGTCCGGAAGGTATGAAAAATAGATAACGCCCAAGCACTCCTGTAACTTTCACCTCACCAGCAAAAAAAAAAGTGGAATGAAAATGTGAATACAAAATACAATACAAAAAAATACAATACAAAAATCAAATGCGCATTGTGGTAATGCGGTTATCGCTAATCACAGCCCTACTGGAAGGCGTACCATTACTTATAAAATGTGCTTTCTTCCTGCATGCCAGAGCCATATTTGATGAGTTGAACAAGAGGATAACAGGATGTGTAGCACTGTGTTTATTTTGGAAGTGGTCCACTTTTGACTTGCCTGCCTAAGACAATAACTATTATTTAGTACAATATACAGTATATAAAGTGATTTATATAGATCGTGACAGCTGACACAACAACAGCACATGCACAGAGGCATTGATATATTGTGCATACACTCAAACAAGGCTGATCTCTGCCTGTCACCGTGATTGGCATGTTGGCAGAGGCGTGATCACACGTAAGATAACTTTCATACACACACATACAAACATACACAAGAGAAGTGAAATAACAAACACACACAAGAGAAGAGAAGAGAAATCACACACACACACACACACACAGAATCCACTTATTCAATTTACTGTGTAGTTGTATTTACATGCATTTGCCATTTCCGTCTTTAAACGCCCCCAAGTCCCCAGATGGCTTTTACAGCTGGCATATTGACTTCACGTAATCCAGTTATTGTCCAATAACTCTGTGTTTTTCTGCGTATTTATCTGTTTGTGTGTCTGTGTGTTTATGCATGTTTGTGTGCACATATGTGCATGTTTTGTGTGTGTGTGTGGTTTTCTACACATTAGCATGAAACAAAGTCTCTCCTAATGGAATTTACTTAAAATGTCAAGAAATCATTTGCAGGTAAATTCACTCATCACAATGTTTCTTTAAAAGGGTCAATATTCTGATTTGTTCTAAAATTAGACGCTTGGGTAAAAGGTCACAAAGCAAGTCAAATGCAACCTTTTTATAAAAGCTATTTAGATATCGGTATCAATCACTGTGTGGCCAACAAAGTCTAACCTTTAAATAAATACAAATGATGACTAAGAGCTAAAGAATGAAAGAAACAGAAACAGAGAAAAGCACTCTTTTAGAGTGTGCTTAAGATATGCTTTATGACTGCTGCATATGAATGCTCATGGCTAGGCAAAACCTTACCAAAAAGGTCAGTTGTATGTAGTGCCAGTGGCGTCATTAGACCTGGGCGTCTGGGGATGATGATCTATGGCTTTGGCAGTAAGTTATGCTCATTGTGGATATTTTCTGATAGCGTGATCAAATCCTGCTTGAAGCAAAGTTTTTCTAAACTTGTATTTTGAATCATGCCTAGACGTTGTAGAGGGCTGTGATGTCATACTCATTCATATGAGCCTATTGGCGAATGCAGTAATGAGGTGAAAACACTGTCTCAAGATCCTAACAACGCCTCTCTGTAGTGCTGTGTTTTATTTTAGAACGTTGTTGGAGAATGAATAACTGTTTTTTTTGTAGTTGGATAGCAATATGTATTGTGTACTCTGGAAATGTCACTAGCCTTGTACCCATTTATGAGAGACATTCGACCGAAGATGCTTTCACCAATACACTGGAACTTCCAGGTATTATGTGTTATTGCCTCCTCACCTTCCATGACGTAAACCAGAGATCCTACATCCCCTTCTTTGATGATGCAGGCGTCTTTCCCGTACTCTACCGGGTACATACAGTCCACAATCTCCTGGATCTGAGACAGCTCCAAGTTCTTCATGAAATCGTTATCCAGGATGGCGTCCTTGATCAAGTCCTTAGACCTAGGAGAGGAGGGAAGAGGAGGGGAGGGGAAAGGATAGGAAATGTGTTAGAGAATAGTAAAACTTAAATAACTTCAATTAATTCAATTAAGCATTTGTTAAAAAATGCAATCAGCTCAACACAGATTTATAATGGTTACTTGAGTGCATCCACACATAGCAGATAGCAGTTACTGAAACACCAAGCTACTTTAGGGACAAAAGTTACACAACTTAATCTGTATATGTTATAACATCCGAGCGCACGCACACACATACACACACACTCATTCACACACACACACATTGCTGTCTTTTAGTCTCAAATGAGCCGCAATGAGTCTCAAATTATTTCACAGATGTAGAGGCAGACGAAGCACGCACCCACACACGCACACATACACACACACACACCCACACACACACAGAGGAAGAGACCCCCTTTGGACTGCTATGAAATGACCTGGGTGTGCTGTGCAGCTGCAGCAGACATTTCCTGCGGCCTGTGTACTTGTATAATGTGATACAGAGTTTGGCCTGGTGGTCCTCTGGGTACAATATTGGTTCCACTTCTCTTGAACCCCTTGCCTCCAAAAGAAAACAAACTGGCTTGGAGTGGAATTATATTTTGTTGCCAAAAGGATATTTTCTCAGCGAATCAGTGTGTTTTTAATTTAATAGTAATTGATCCTTTAGTTACCAACAAAACATTTTCAGTATTCTAAATACTCCAGTTTTGGACAGGGTGTTTCCATATGTAGTGTAAACATGCATAATTTCTGAGCAGCATTAGTATTCTACCATCTCCTTGAAAGTCCCCAGCTGAAAGAAACTATGTTCAGCAAAGGTTGTTTGTCTGTGGATACACACAGAAAGCACATAAAAATATCAATAACTATCCTACAATAGAATATTCTATTTTGGTGTGGATTTGTTGTCTGTGGGATTGTAAAAACCCATTGATCAAAACAACCCAACATGAATATGTCTTTGCCAGAAAAAGTAAGTGAACCTTTTGGTTACATACAGTTAAGGGGATAATTACAGTCGGGTGTGTCAGTCAATGGGATGATTCGGTTTAGTTTTAATAAAAGTTGCCTCTACAAAAACATCACAAGTCATCTGTAGGGGCTTTAAAAGACAGAAGAATGCTAGAGAAAATCCCACTTGTTTACACGCTCTGAATTTAGGATTGGATTCTGTCGCTGCATAATTACAAAACAATCCTTTAAATTACACTCTGACAGCAGTTCTACGTGACAGACTGTTTGTTAAATCTCCCCTGACTTCCTGTTCTGTTAATCTACCGGGTTGATGTGTAGCAAGATTAGATAATTGCCTTTCAGCTAGACAGAGATGATATTCCACATTTGATTGGCTCGGGTAACACCCTCGCCTAACTTGACACAAGGCAATAAAGAGAGACTTGCTCAAAAGGGATACTGTAGTATCCTTAGTATCAGGGGTGGATTACCGAACGGGCCTACCGGGCCCAGGCCCCAAAGTGCACAGGGGGCTCTGAAGCTCTGGAGTCACTTTTATTAACAATTAGGTCATTTAGCAGACGCGACTAGCGGCTTACAGGTAGGCTAGGTATAACTATGCTTAGTATAACTTTTGGGGAGGCATTGGCAACACTACAGTGAATTGAACTTACAATATTGAATCCAATTTCAAACTTGTGTGATCCCAAGACAAGCCGTTAATGTGTTCAGTCAATAAAACATCTCAGACTATAGACTTAATAACACGAAAGGACACAGAGCCAACCCAGAACTCATACAAACAGACACCTCTGCCTCAATAACAACTAGGAAGAACACTGGGACATTTGGGACCAATCGATTTCCAGTGATCACAAAACCTGTCCAGCACCTTAAGTGCACTGAAATAACTTTATACATAGACATACAGTATATTGTGACATTGCAACAGTCACACAAAATCTTTAATTGGTTTGCGGCCCAAGAAACAACGACTGCTGTCCTATAACTACAGTGTCAGCGGAGTCAAGTTTCTACTGAAGAAATCGATCCTGTATATGTTATTTAATCGCCGACCAGATAAAGAGGGAGCTTAGAGGTTTCCAGCATGTAGTTACAAATAACTTTTAAAATATGAAGACATCTTACCCCACTGTATCCTTTATGACCAGTGATAAAGCCATAAAACTGTAATTCTGTAAGTTTAATAATGTCTAATTTCGGCCTGCTGAGATAAACGTCTGCAGTGAAATTACAACACAAAATAAGTCTTTGACTTTATGTGATCTAGATCTGGGCCACTTAAATATGTCGATACAAAGAACAGCAAATTCCTTGCCACTTCGACCAAAACCAAGACCCACCAAAGTAGATGTTTCTGTCAAAGTTAATGCCCTGACAGAAGACTGGGGAAACCTCCAAGAGATTTCTGTGAGAGTGTAAAGATGGAGGCACCAAGAGCAAGAGAGAACACAGAAACGTGAGAGTAAATAAGAAAAGAAATCAACAGCTCCAGCTGTCTACTGGTGCAGAGCTCAGTTTCATATTGCGGCTGAAGCAACAGTGAAATTCATACAAAACGACCACATAAAACTGTGAGCAGGGCGATTTGTATGATCATCAACATTTAATTGTAATAGAGCGTAGTGGAGTGGCGAGTGTAAGCGCGAGCCAGAGGAACAACACAGGCAGCCGAGGAAGCGGCGAACGCATGAAGCGTAGTTTAATACTCCAAAAACGTGCACACACTATGCATTATAGCAAAACAATGAAAACTTAAATAGCGTCCATAATCAAAACTAAAGAGGAGCACCTGTGTGGGGCTAATCCCCCGCAGGTGCGCCGCCAGGACGGGAGGCACGGAGCGTGCACGGGCCTCTGCACGCCGATCGTGACATTATTGGACTCAGCTAACATTAATATCCATTGTCACACAACAATGCATTTAGTGTAGTTACGTTTATTAGGATGCCAAATAATATTACCTACATTACTACATAGCTATTCTTCCTGGGGTGATCGGGCCTCACAAACAAATAATTTACAGGCCTAATCACAGATCTTAAAATGTTTAATTATTTCATGAATATCACATAAATGAATATAAATAGAAATGAGTAAAAGCACAGTTTGCTATACCACACTGAAGTAAAGCATTACACATTACCAGTGTAGACAAAACAACCTTTAGTCATAAACCATGATGTGGTAGTCTTGTTATATGTCAGTAAGAGTATGGTATAAAACTGAACGTGCGTAATTGGGGAATGAAACTGGGCCCTAAGACAGCTGGTTCCATTGAAGATAAGTTATGCCTGGCAGAGTTGGATGTTGGGAGCAATAAAGAAAATAGGCCCTGCTATGATTATTGCGTGTCTCAGCAATGAAAAAGCAGAGCAATGGGAAGAAATGGGCGATAGAGGAGTCCAAACGGGACATGATGAACAAAAGCAATCTAAAGAAAAATATGACAGCTATGCACGTGAACACTGGAGAGAGAAAAAAGGGAGAGTATGAAAAGGAGGAAAAATGCTTTCTAATATAATGCTGTGATGGCAGAAATGCTTTTGCCACCTCTACAGAGGGTGCACATACACACACACACACACACACACACACATATATAAACTCTCACATTAATATGTATGCATCAATATATATGCAGTCACATGCAACACTCACAAAAATAAAATAAAAATACAGCACATTTTGAATCATTGATATAAAAAGCATAGTATAAACACACACACAGGCACACACACTTACAGGAGATTTAGTGGGACTGTGTGTAGAGCTACACTCTCATTTCCTGTTCTCCAGACAAGTGTGTCCCTCTCCCGCAGAGGGAAACTAGGGTACCATAAAGGACGTTTCCATAAATGGCTAAAGTATTTTGACCACATCAGCAGGACGCACAGATGGAGAGAACGGCCTAGGAGCCAAATATATACAACTCGGGCCTATATGAAAAAACAATCGTGTTAAGAATGTTGTATGTATGTACAGTAAGTGTGTTACCAGTCCCAGTGATATCTCAGAGCAGGCTCGTCTCTGGTGGGTCCACGTGTCACAGAGGAGATATAGAGACTGTCTGGCCCATTTCCAGAGGACTAAACGGTCAACATACTCGTTCCTAAACAGTGTACTTAAGCAAGTTACAGTAACTCTCTAATGGAATTTACATGGACATGTCTTATCAAAGAAGATATTCACCAAAATCCTACATAATTACACTGTGTGCAAGGTGGAGTGCTCTCAAACATGAATTACACTAACATTAGGATGCTAATGCTGAGAGAGAAAGGTCTGTACAGTCGCATTCGTTTAGGATTTAAGCTTATATACATTTGTCAAAAAGACAAACCCCTTACAAGTACAATATATTTTAACATGATGCAGTTTAAAGAATGAGCTAGTGTAAAAGACGGCCTGTACCGCGGGTCCCTACATGAGAACAGCACCATGCGTTGTGGGTGGAAGACTGCATTAACTTTTGGCCCCCACAAAAGTGTTGTTGTGTTTTACTGAGCTCGGGTCAATACACCTAATTTATGGGAGTCCCAACATGACCCAACAGCACCAGCATGCTTTAATGAGCTTGACTTACAAGGTAAGACTACTTGATTTAGGTCCTGAGCAGAAAAGCTTTACAAAGCCCTACTCTAGACAACAATGCTTGAGCTGGCTGGTTCGGCAGCCTACACACTCACAAAAATAGAGGCAACTATATACACCTGGCAAGCACTGGTAGTAAATGAAACGCTGTCAAGAGGTTCTGCAGAGCTGGCGGTGTGTGGGCGGATCACAGATTAAATCGGATCGGTGGTAGCGCTAGCATATGCACACATACAGAAACACGCGCCGAGCCGAGAGAGATCTGCCCTAAGCGAATGCAAGCGTGCATGGAAGTAGGTCGGATGGTCTTTCTTAAGCAACGCCCTGCTTCATCCACACAAAGGTACATGCTCCACATGCACGCTGACTGTCACAAGTCTTCTGAGCTGATTTGCTGGATCAGTTTGGTGTTTAGAGCCTTTACTGAAAGAGAGAGAAGACTGCTGCCTCCGAACAAAGAGTCAAACTAATCAAGTTAGAGGGCATTACATAAACAATTCCCCACAATGCAATGCTGGGTTAGGTTTACACTCACAAGCAGCATTTCAGCTTTGATGAAGGTGGCTGACATAACCCCATTCTTTCTCTTTTCAACAAAGAGCCAATCAAGGCCATTCAGTTTGGAGCATTAACCACGGACAGGTAATACATTTCACACCAATGGCAACAGCATGAGCTCAGTGTGAGGCTATTATTTTGTTTAATACAATAAAAAGATAAAGTCAAAGAAAAATCAAATGAACAGGAGAAGCATGCAGACTTTTAGTCACTTATTCCAGTAATTGGCCTCCCAGCTGAATAAAGTCTTGCTTGTCCCTATTTTAAAAGTTTAAAAGCCGATACAATGCGCAATTCAAGGCCTATTTCTCCACACTCATTACATTTAATTTCTCTAAACGGCAAAATGAGCCTATCCAGTAGAACTTATTTGATACAAACGTCCACATCTCACTCCAGTATTACCACCTAACATTTCACAAGATCAGATGATCTTTAATTCTAACTAACTTCACTATTAGAACTGAAAAAAAATCCTTATTATTGTTTTATTTAAATGTAATTGAATTCCCAGGTACATTCAAGTCGCCAACTCTCAAAGGACAGTTGTAGATAAGGCCCTGTCTCCTTACAGTGTTGGGTATACACCCAGCAGAACCTTCTCTTCGGTGTCGGCTGTAATCTCCTTGTCTGGAGTCTCCCTGTTGCCTAAGTAATGAAAAATCCCTTAGGGGAGACGACTAGCCACTCCACAGAGAAATAAAGCTTTAAAACTGGGTTTCTAATATATTCATTGAGCAGCTAGGTCTCCTGCTTTGACACAAAATGACAATGCCGCTGTTCTCTGCAGAATAGTGTACAGCCACAAATAGAGCTTCTGGGTAACTTTTGTTATAATGTGTTGGACTGCATGACTTCTCTTCTCCTTTAACTCCTTAGCTTTTAAATCCCAAAATAGTGTTGCAGGTGGTATTTTTGGGTTTGGCCCGACAGGACGGTCACTCTGACCTGACTAAAAACACTGCTAGCAAGCTCGGGCAGGGGTCTGGACCCTATACATGAGCAGTCTATGTGGGCCCCCTTCCTCTCTTGAGCCATGATCCATGATAAATAGAGGTAACAGCAATTATCAATGGTTTGGCTTTTTAATTGTCCTATTCGTCGATAGCAATTATTGTATTTGAATTATATCAGCATTGTGCCAAAACACGACTGAAATTATATTACTGTAAAGACATTCTACCTGTTTGCCCCTAGTTTTAACTGTCCTCTCTTCACTGTATCCCTTTTCTGTTTATAATCCAAACATTAGTCAGGTCTAATAAATGAGGGTATCTGCTAGCAATATGAATACTGTCACCATGTGTTTAGCTGGGAATACCTTCCTCTTCTTTTCCCCCATGTGGAAAAAAAATCTGCTTGGCTGCTATATCAGTGAAAAGACTGCTGCCAATCACTCCAGCTCAGCCCTGCAGTAGCCTGACTTCAATATACACCAAGGAGACCATGCAGGAAGCCCGCTGTTTTCCCCATCGATGGAAAGATTTTGGGGTGGTCTATTTTGGGCTTAAGACACTAATTCCCCCCCTTTTCTTTAGGTTCCCCTGGTTTTGAACACAGCTGAGCTCGATTCACTGTCAACTCACACAACTGAAGATACATTCAAGCTGACATCCCTATCATACTGTTTTTTTCAGCCCCTTAGTAAAAAATTAAAGGTTTTATCATCTGGTTCACTACCTAATGTAGTGACTTTTTTACGGTCACTAACCTTCTCCTCTAGGCGAACACTGCCCAGAAAAAAGGAAAGCTTATTCTTTCACTCCGACCCGCATCCAAAGTTTGTGCAGAGGGAGAGTTTGACTTTGACTTTGACCTTTGACCTTTGACTTCAAAAATCACGAATCGTGGTTTAGGGGGCGAGGTGGAGTATTTAGGCTCAGTCTGTAGTTGTAAATAGATGCACGGACGAATGCACTGGCTAATTTACCTCAGACAAAACAATGGTTAAAACACCATCAAAGATGAGAGTGTGTTGTCTGTTGTTTTAGCTTTAATTCACAGAGGCAGAGACACTTTGAGGAAAAAACAAGGACATTAACCCGGATTACACCTACACTACACATTGGAACAGCTGATGGGACCAGCCAATATCAACAATGTTCCCAAAATCCATCTGTTCCATCTGCAAGATCATGTTTTAGAAGAAACCTTCCGAAATCATCCTTGCTAACCTCCATTCTGATCAAGTTATTAAGTTCCTATTCAGTGCAACATCAACAGGAGTGAAGATGTTGGAGATGTCAGGTCTCCCCTTAAGGCCAAGGTACAGTATATGCCTACATTAGACTTCAGACACAGCTGTGGTGTTGGCAAGGTGGTTGCAGCGCTGCCAGCTAGTGTCAGAACAGAATACAAACTGCAACTTAAGGTGTGTGTGTGTGTGTGTGTGTGTGTGTGTGTGTGTGTGTGTAAGTGCTCAACGGCCACCATTTCTCGCAAGTTTCTGGGATAGGAAAGACATTAGACTTGTTTGAAATGAGCAATTGCCTTGCTCGACAACAATATCAACATTATATATATGCTTCACTAAGCAGATTCTGACAAGCATATAGCGATTCATGAATATACTAACTGACACACTAAGTATGTCATCAAATGTACAGCGGCAGTTAGTAAACTGTCAATGTCTGGAAGTGAAGACGCAATTACAGGTCAAAGCTTCTGGAGGATGTGAATATTTTGTTGCCTAATTAATTTCTTGTTATACAGATTGTAATGTAAACAATCAAAAATATGTTCTATGTTCTGCAGTGGGGCTATGGATAAGTTTAATGTGGATCGACGGTTTGCAGCTGTGGCTCTATTACTGCTGTATCCTTCTAATCAGAGGGAGAAACACCCACTAGGGGGTTATTCCTATAATGACTATTTAAATACATGTTGGAATAAAAGCAAAGAAGGATGTTAAATCTGTCTAATGACAAAAAATTTATTAGCCAACGTCTATAGTTATTTTTCAAAACAATGAGTACTGAGTTGCAGGTTACAGATTATTCAGTATCTGTAATGGGGGGAAAACAGCAACTCTCACCTGGCCCCCTGTTCAAATCTACTCTCAATAAAAGCAGCAGAACAATGTCTAAAATGTATATTAAAAAATGGAGTAGCAGTACAGTACCTAACAAAGGCTTAAGAAAATGTACTAGCTCTCATATTCAAATCTAAGCAAATATATTGGATTGGAGGAGTGTTATTGGCAAGATTCTATCTGCATGGTTTTGCATTTTAGACTGTAATAAACAGGAGCAAGGCACTACACGTGTTTCAAAATTACAGACAACTTTTGTTTCTAACTGTGAGCCAGTCTCTTTCTCTCTCTAGTGAAACAGAGAAAGACCTTTACAACATATGCGATTCTAGGGTCAGAATTTGTTATATCTCTTGTATGTGGCTTTGACTCACCCACTCACCTAACCGTGCATCAGCTGGCTTCTCAAATCAGATTCAAAGCCCTGATGATGTGGGTGTTCAAGGCTCCTGAGGGATCTAAATCCCCCTGCCTGCAGGCTATAGTCCTGTTAAGCTACAGGTTGTTCTGTGGTTATTGATTAACTGAAACCAATTCACCATCACTTTAGAGATTATTCTCAGTTGGTTCTTATGGTAGTTAATTAGCTACTCTTCCTCGCACGCATATGCAGGTAAACCTACTCTGGACTTTTAGCGTAGAAGGGCAGCGTCACGTGACTCAGGTCGGTGATATCAAAGGCGGTTGGCTCTGCAGATATTGCCTGACGTTTAGTCCGGTGCTGGTCCCGGTGCAGTACGCTCTGCCGGTGGACCTGTTGAGCCGTGGCCGGTTTGATCACGGACCGGTACTTGTCCAACTCGTTCTGAAGTTTCTGGATCAGTTCGTCCTTCTGGTCCAACTCCAGTTCAAGTTCGTCGATAAGCGCGTCTCTCTGTCTCAGTTCCTCGATCTTTTCCTGGAGCGCGTACTGGAGGTCCCTCAGCGTCCCCATAATGCCGCTTTTCTACGTTCAAATGCGTTTACGACGATGTGATTAACGTGAAAAACCTGATAAGACTGAGGAAACAAAATGAAGGACGATGCTGTCCGTGTCCAAAATTAGTGCTGGCAAAAAAGTCAGGGACAAAAAAAGCCAGAATAAAAGAAAACATTCATATTACCCTAAGGAATGAGTAGGCTTTTCGATCGTATTTAATGGTAAAAAATCACACTCCGTCGTGGCGAATGAAAAGTGACACGCGGTGGAAAGCAGTAGACAATTCCTTTTAAAAAGTCGAAAACTCAACGTGCAGTAGGCTACAACTACAACTTTTAGTGACGTGGAATCCTCGTCTATCTTTGCAGTTTAAAAGCTGGGCTGGTGGAAAACCGCGGATTTTAGGCAGAACGGCAGCTAAAATGCTGCCCAACAGATAGACCGTCCAACCATCTCTCTCTCTCACTCCCTCTCTCACTCTCTCTCTCTCTCTGAAGGCAAGTGGAACGATATCGCAGGTTTCACTTTTTATTGAATCGCTCTCTGTACTCTCAAGTGTCATTCATTCTAATGGCCTGTCTAATAACCGAGTTGAAGGACAAGGATGTGGCGGGCTCGTGGGACGGGATGCGAATACCCTTATAACGAGATATTCTGGAGTCGTAAAAAGGCTGTGTGTGGGTGTGTGCCACTAGACTGGCCAAAGATAGTAGCCTACACCTGCCTACAGTATATTGTATCTTATCCTTACCTTAGTTAATAAGAAGGCTTTATGCCTCTTCCTACATTTAATTAGCTCAGCTTTTTCATCATGCGTTCTGTCGCTGTCTGGCTGATGTCGCTAACATTACTTTTTATTATTAACCACCTGTGGTGTCTGCATGCCGACACGTTGACTTTGTGGAGGAATGCCCCTGCAGTCAGTTGTATGGAACTGATGAGGAAGGTGATAGGGATCCAACAGAATATTGGATTAGTTGTCACCTTCAACATTATGCTAAAAATAGAATAGAACAGAACAGAATAGAAACCGAGAAAATGCTGGCATTTTGGTACTTCTTATTCAGCATTGTCAGAGCAATGACATATGCCTACTGTAGGCTATATGGAGAGGATGTATAATTTTATGTCCTTGGTCGTAGCAAACTGGCAGGTTAACTGATAAAGAACAGTGTGGGTGAACTAGGCTTTTCTCTTCACAGCTATAGGCTATATGTTGTATAAAATAAATTGTTTACAATGCATCCCAGAAACTTTTAGTTAATTCCATTTTTGCACTTCTCTGCCAAAATGCAGCTCACAGACATTCCAGTGTTTCATCTACAATAGTCTACTACATGTGCGTTACCAATATAAGCACTAACACAACTTTATTTGATTTCTTTATCAGTAGACGTACCTCAATAAGGGTAACCCAGCATCAACCAGCAACTAAATGCTCAGACTATAGACTACAACCATGAATAGACCTGGCTATTAGTCTGCACTAGGCTATGTGACTAAAATATCTAACAGTATAAATGCACAACTGGTTGGGGGCGGGCCCCCGGGGGGGGGGGGGGGGCGCGGGCGCGGGCGCGGGCGCGGCCGCCCGAGAGGCAGGGGGAGACGCAGACACTAGACGCCTTTCTTCCTTATCATTTATGCTCCGTTTTTTC
>JAOEHI010028923.1:0-25112 GCA_025447815.1 Percopsis transmontana | reverse complement strand
TCTACAGATAGATATAGATATATAGATGCGGTTGTTCATGGATATAGATAGATATAGATATAGATCTATATAGATCTATATATAGCTATATATCTATATGTGGTTGTTCATAGATATAGATATGGATCTATATATATATATAGATCTATATCTATATCTATATATCTATATATAGATATAGATATATATATATAGATCTATATAGAAATAGATCTATATAGATTGTTCAGGAGGCTCCCAGGCCACATTGAAGGTCACAGCTGTATGAAGTCTGCGTTGAGGCCCTCGTGCGGGCCGGGCGTCGCCGCGGCGACCCCCTCCCCCGCGTGCACCTTCATGTGCGCGTCCACGGAGCGCTTCTCCTGGTAGCGCTTCCCGCAGACGGCGCAGCCGTAGGGCTTCTCCCCCGTGTGCGTCAGCAGGTGGCGCTTCAGGTCGACCTTCTGCACGAAGGCCTTGGGGCAGAGCGGGCAGCCGTGCGGCTTCTCCTTCCTGTGGAAGCGCTCGTGCGTCTCCAGGGAGACCTTCTGCCGGAACCTCTTGCCGCAGAGGCTGCAGATGAAGGGCTTCTCGCCCGTGTGGATCCGCGTGTGGGAGTCCAGGTTGCCCACCTGGCGGAACCTCTTGCCGCACACCCTGCACGCGTACGGCTTCTCGCCCGTGTGGATCCGCATGTGCACGTCCAGGTGCTGGCTCATGGTGAACCTCTTGCCGCAGGCGTCGCACGCGTAGACCCGGGGCTTCCCCCCCGTGTGGCCCCTGATGTGCCTCTTCAGCACCGCGCTCTCCGCGAACGTCTTGCCGCAGAACTCGCAGATGTACGGCCGCTCCCCGGCGTGCAGCCTCATGTGCCGCTCCAGGGAGCCCTTCCTGGGGAAGTCCCGGCCGCAGTCCGTGCAGCGGTAGGGCTTGTGGCCCGTGTGGGTCCTCATGTGGACCTCCATGTCGCGGTAGCCAATGCCGCAGACCTCGCACACCCTGCCGGTGTCCCTGTGGCCCTGGAGGTGCGCTCTCAAGCCGTCGGGGGAGCCCGCGGCCTCCCCGCACACCCCGCAGGGGCCTCCGGGGTCGCTCAGGTGGCTCTCCGCGTGCCGCACTAAGTCCCCCTGGCCGTGGAAGGCACTTCCGCACACGGTGCAGCGGTGGGCGGGCGTCGGGCCGGGCTTCCTGTCCACGTGGGCCCTCGCGTGCCTCCGCAGCTCGGCGCCCCTGGCGAACTCTTCCCCGCAGACGTGGCAGCCGAAGGGAGTCTGGCCGGCGTGCGATTTCATGTGCCGCTCCAGGGAGCCGGCGTGGCCGAACCCCCGCCGGCACACCCGGCACTCGTAGGGCTTCTCGGCGGTGTGCGTCCTCATGTGCGTCACCATGTTGCCCTTCTGGTTGAAGCCCTTGCCGCACACGCGGCAGGAGAAGGGCTTCTCCCCCGTGTGAAGCCGCAGGTGCGTTTCCTGCGCCCGAATGGAGGGGAACCGTTTGCCGCAGACGCCGCAGATCCGGCTGGCCTCCCTGTGGGTGTGGAGGTGAAGCCTCAGGCTCTCGGCTGAGTCCGAGCGCTCTCCGCACAGGCCGCAGAGGCCCTCGGGCTCCTTGGCGTGTCGCTCCGCGTGCTTCATCAGAAAGCCTTTCCTCTCGAACGCCTTGTCACAGACTTTGCAGCGATGAGAGGCCGCCTCTTCCTCACTCCCTTCGTCGTCGTCCTCGTTCTCCTCCTCCTCCTCCTCCTCCTCCTCCGCGTCAGGGCCGCGTGGAGGCGGGGGCCGGCGTTTGCGGGAGGCCTCCGACGCCGCGCGGGCACCCGCCTTGGCTGCTCCGGTCCTGGTCTGAACCACAGAGGTGCCGGGACGAGGTTCTGCCTCTCTGTGGTCCAGGGTGTCACCGGGGCAGCGTCCAGCACCGCCAGAGGGGCGCTGGTCTGCAGGGAACATAGAACACACAGTGGAATCACCGCGACAACGCTAAACGGTGAGAAACACTCCTGTGTGTCGCTGCCCTTGTTGTAGATAAACTACACATAACGAGCTATTTTATGTTATTAAAGTTTGTTATCAAGATTTGAGGTAGGCTACACAGTTCACAATTCTGAAAAGAAAATTAATATGGAGATATGCACGCAGACAGAATATTAAAGAGCTACTATTGAAGTATGTGCCCACACTACTAAAACAAAAATAAACTAAAAAACGTATTTTGTTTTAATGTGGCTGTTGTAGCATAATAGCTTAAACAAATGACCCTAGTAATAAATATACAACAAGTAGCCTACATTATGAAAGAAAAACCCCCGCCTTAGAACTTGTAGGCCGCAAGGACAGTTCCATAAAACTCTTAAAACGTGTATGCCTACCACGTTTTATTGATTCATTCTCGCATTTCAGGGAGTCCTGGCTCTCAGACGCAACGGTTCTTTCAAACGCCACAAATATCTCCTCCACAGCCGCGGTCAGCCGCTGGTTCACCAGCACCTTCAACATGTTTACATCACCGACAGTCCCTCGCTCCCTAAAAATACTAAAAATCTCGTCGCCGGCTGCGATTAGTTGTTTCTTTATTGTCACTTTCAGGGTCTGTATCGCTGGCGTTTTTGACCGCTTTTTAGGCATTTTTATTGCCAATGATTTAGTGGTCTATCAACAGAGACGGAACGTAAACAACGGTCCCGAGTTCCGGGATCGACGACTTTGCGTCGTGACGTAAGCGAAACGTCGCGTCGCAATGTGACTCTTGGTGGTGTACCCTGAACGCTAGGTAACTTTGTTTATAATCAGTTTTAAAACATGTGCGACTCCAACGACTCTTCTTTATTGAGCCATGTTAGTCTAGCTGTTTTTATCCATTTATCTTAATTATGAAGCTTTCATTTCGGTTACTAAATTGCATGTTGCAGTGATGTTTTGATATGTGCCCGAAACGTGTAATGTGTTCTTTTCGTCTTTTGTTTCCCTAATATGTACACGGTCAAAGTTGTTGGTTAAACGGGGCAACTAAGATGACGTGGTCGAAAGGCAAATGGAAAAACAAAAAAGGGAAAAATAAAATCCCGAACAGATGGCTGGACTACAAATCTATGGGGAAGAGAATTCAGGGGACACGGTTCGTTGCTTTCAAAGTCCCCCTCAAACAGTCTTTTCACTGCAAAGTTCCAGCATCTGACGCCTTCGGTCCGAGGGAGGTACTGGACGCGTTGAGGGAAGATAACCAAGAACTTGGCTTGATAATTGACCTGACCTGCACCACTCGGTACTACAGCCTAGAGGATATTCCGACGTCATGGTGCTACCAGAAGATCCAAACAGAGGGTCAGGCCATTCCCTCGGACGCCACCATCCTGAGGTTCAAGCGGGCGGTGCGGAGGTTCACGCGAGACAACCGGGACAATGACCGGTTGATCGGAGTCCACTGCACTCACGGTGTCAACCGCTCAGGCTACCTGGTGTGCCGGTACCTTATCGATGTGGACGGGCTGGAGCCCAAGGCGGCCCTGGAGCTGTTCAACTCTTCCAGGGGCCACCCCGTGGAAAGAGAAAACTACCTGCACGACCTGCAGCTCGGGCCCCACCGGAGCAATGCGGGTATGGAGGAGTGTAACGAGAGCCCCATCAGGGGCCACTGTGCCGGGGCGGGACACCCGGGCTCCGACCCCGGAGAGAATGTAGACGCAGCAGGTGTTGGCGCCCGGCATCAGGGGGAGACCAGCCCACCGTCGTATCGCCAATGTCCACCGGGTGGCCTTCTTCTCTCCTCACACCAGTGGAAGCCTCAAGACAGCCCTTCTACACAGAGTACAGACCGTCACCTGACGAGCTCTTCTTGTTTTCCTACACCGGAGCCTGAAGAAGAGAAGAGGCGGCAGAAGAAGAAGAAGAAGGAGAAGAAGAAAAGGAAAGCATCTGCTCCACCGGAGCCTGACCAGCCTTCATCATCCAACCCCAAGAATAAGATTGAAAACGATTGCTTCCTTAATTAATGCGTTTTTTGAGGAATACATCCGAAGAAGCACAGCACGTCTTAGCAGAGGTCAAGGCTCGATGCCAGGGACGTTTACAGCTATTTAAATTATTCTATATTCTTCATAAAGCAATTCATGCGTTTGTGTTTTATTATTGCCTAAACTTATATTTTTGACTCTAGCATGTTTGTGTCCCTGTTGTTATTGTTTATCTTATTGCGTAATCCAACCATTAAAATTGGTGCAAGAAATAGACCCATATTTTTATCCTAAAATAATGGGCGTGTCGGTGTCCTGATTTTAGTCCAAGAGTATTTCACAAAGCGTTTTAGCGCTTAAACCAGCTCCTAAATCAGTGGAAAGTCAGGGGTAGTCCAGAGGACTCCTAGGTCACTAAAACCAAGTCACAAACCATCCTAAAATGGCTGCTACATGGTCGCTGCTCCCCTCCAGCCCCGCTATGCTGCTGTCTGAGTGCCCAAGGACACTGTGCACCACTGGGGCAATAGGCGGTAGGGCCTTGGCTGCTGAGCCTACTCCTAATAAATGCAGTACATAGTTTTAATGATAGATTACACGTTAATATAATCTGCGATGACATCTATGGCGAGGTTAATTTATGTATACACACATTTATGTTCATTTTTTATGTATAGGCTAAATGCATTGAATGATAGAGAATATAACATTGTGATCCAGTGTAAGTTGAAAATAACTGGCCTAATGTCTCATTACCTGTGGCAGTGGTTTGTTGCTTGAATTCTGCAATCTCTGCCCTTGCCTGAGACTGCAGAGAATACCAGCGCTTTTTACACTCATCCGTGGTTCTGGACAGAAGTGAGAAAGACGCATTTAATTGAAAGCATATATTTTACCACTAAAAATCTCTCTATATTTTTTTAACAATGTCCTTCGTTTCATGCACAAGTTGGCCAAGAAGTAAAATGTATTTTGCTTGTACAATGTAGCGTCACGTGTCTTACTAGTTATTCTTGTCTGATAATTAAAAGGCTGCTTATGTGCATAACTGCTAATTGTTTACGAGCTGCCAGACATTTAAGAGGCTGACAATTAGCTGAACATATACCTGACTAGTCAGTATATTATTCTTGGTTTCATGTTTAATCCGAGACTACATTTTAAAATCTTTATTTGAATACGACAACATGATACCGCCTTCTCTACAGTGTTTCTATGATGAATTCACTAACAGAGACCTATTCCCTATCAGCCAATCATTGTTGATGAAACCCTACATCATCCATAGCAACGAGTCCAACGAGGTATTGTAATATGTAACTACAATCTCAGTTACACTTTGTTTTTTTAAACCTACTGTTCTCGGATGTATAGTCAGTATAATGTGATTAATTAACATTAATTAATCACATGATTAAATGATCAGTCTGATCATAAATAAATAATAAAAAAAACACAGGTTACGCTGAGCGAACAAGCGAAAACAAACTGTGTCGTCACTTCCGTGAAGATTCAACATGGACTCCAGCGGCTTGAAGCTAAATTTCTGGGAGAATGGACCAAAACCGGGCCAGTTCTACTCCTTTCCAGGGAACAATCAGTCCGCGGGATGCGGTCCCATAACACACACACTGTAAGAAACTGTTTTGACAAGTTTTACAAGTGTGTAATACGCACTGAAGTATAATAATGCAGCGCTTTCAGTTTCCTCTAAGCGCCGGGTGCTGCATCATCATGGAGCTAGCTAATGCTAAGCTAACAAGCTTGCTAATTGTACTAGGTTTCTATTCACTCTGCGTTACAATACAGCTGCCAAACTCAACCATACAGTTTTTATTGTAATTGTCTATTTGAGCGGAGGACTTTTCCTATGTTCTACCTTCTTTTCGATCTTGTGCTGAGTAACGCTGACAGTCGTCCTGGCTAGTTAACCAGCTACAATGCTACAGGGATCAGAGTTGATGGGTGATTTAGGATGAAGTTACGGTAAATCAGCTGCAACGCAGACCATTCCAGAAATCATCACTGTTGAATAGACATCGTATTTAATTCAATATAAATTTGTATAAAATGTGTATGACAATAGAAAGTAAACCTGTGAATCTTGATTTGTTGGCACCTGTCAATCTACATGTGCAAGCGTCCAGGTATATATTACAAGGGGCCTCGAACCCACTGCCAAAGAGACTTATACAGTCTCGGCCCCATTGTGCTGGGCGCTTGTACAGTACCAGTACAAGTCACGAACACATTTTGGACAGTACTGTCTTCCTTGTATTGTGTTACAGAGGAGTTTGTATTTAATGCTGTGATTACACCTGTCGTGTAGCAGCTAATGAATGAGCTAGCTATCAACCTAGCTAATTAAGTTTTCAGTGTCTTGTTTATTGTCTTATTTTCCTCCCTTATCCCCTCTACTGTCTCCCAGTAACCCCATGGTGACAGGAACGTCCGTGCTGGGCATCAAGTTCGACGGTGGGGTCATCATAGCCGCAGACATGTTGGGTTCCTATGGCTCTCTGGCCCGGTTCAGGAACATCTCCCGTTTGATGAAGGTGAGGATCACAGATGGAGACAAAGGAATATAATCTCACCCAGCTTGCCGTTTGCCTGTCTGAACACGTCTTGTGAATTTGGGTTGTGTTTAAAGGTTTAAAGGTCCTTGATTGTGTCGTAGTGCCCCCTGGGAACGCCACATTTTTGAGACACAACGTGGCTGCAGGGGGAGAGGTAGAGAATAGCGTGGTGAGTCTAGGAGAGGAGTAGGGGTTTTTACATGGATGTAGGGGGAGAGGTAGAGAATAGCGTGGTGAGCCTAGGAGAGGAGTAGGGGTTGTTTACATGGATGTAGGGGGAGAGGTAGAGAATAGCGTGGTGAGCCTAGGAGAGGAGTAGGGGTTGTTTACATGGATGTAGGGGGAGAGGTAGAGAATAGCGTGGTGAGCCTAGGAGAGGAGTAGGGGTTGTTTACGTGGCGGTAGGGAATAGCGTGAGCCTCGGTGTAGTAGGAGCAGCAGAGAGAATGGCAGCTGCGTGTGCACTCTTGAGTTTCAAACCAAAACAACAATGTTTTTTGTAACGCTGGTTTCGACCGCAAGGGTGATTCCAGACACAAATCAAGCTTCTGATGCTCGGTTAGCACTCTTCTTCCTTATTTGTTACACAAGTGTTCAGCCTCGAGTGTGAACCGTTGGACTCAGAGGCCTTGTGTTCCTCCGTAGGTGAACAGCAACACCATTCTGGGAGCCTCGGGCGACTACGCAGACTACCAGTACCTCAAACAGATCATAGAACAGATGGTGTAAGTCTGACCTGGCATAGAGGAACCATCTTGTCTTGTTGTCTTGTCTCCTTCCTTTTAAATTGCTCCCTTTACTAGGCAGCATTATTTTTTGTTCTGTTTAACATTATTGCATTTTAACATCTTCATTTTTATATATACAGCAATGGAAAAGAGACAACTGCATATTTCTTTTTATACAAGAACAAATGTATTAAATAATTAAAACATGTAAATATATTTCATATAAATAAAAAACATTTAAAATGTTCAGCGAAATCTCTATATGGCTCTATATAACCTTAATTATTATTTTTTTCCCTTTTTTTTTTCTTTCTCCCTGCTATTTTTCTTTTACCTAACTTTATTCTTACTAGTTCTTGTTTATATCTACTTATTTTATATCTATATTATGTTTTCACCCTTTTACCAATGACGATGTCGTGAGGACTTGAAACACGAGAAGCCAAAACTGAAAGTGACTTGCAGCATTGTTTACTGTGTCAAATAAACCTGAAACTCCCCTATATTGCACCCCCCACCTCCCCTCCCCAGTATTGACGAGGAGTTGCTGGGTGACGGACACAGCTACAGCCCCAAAGCGGTCCACTCCTGGCTGACCAGGGTGATGTACAACCGGCGCAGCAAAATGAATCCCCTGTGGAACACTGTGGTTATCGGAGGCTTCTACAACGGAGAGAGGTGGGCAAACCCAGTGTCACGGAGATGGACGTGTCGGGGGGGGGGGGACGTTAGAACGCCCAAGTAAGGGGGTTTCTGACTTTTTTGGCCGCAAGCCCCGACGAAAAGAACAAGGAGCCGCTTCTTTTGACATCATAACGATATTCAACCATAAACACCATAGACCACTATCTGTCCACATTTTATGAAAAATAAAGATGGTAACCCTGCCCAAAAGCTTCTCACGACCCCTCATGGGAGTCACGACCCCTCATGGGAGTCACGACCCACGCTTTGAGGACCGATGTTCTAATTAATGGCTTGTGAAAACAGCACCAGGGCTAATGGACAGGGTTTGGGAGATGGCTATTAAATAAATAAATCTCTCTTATACAAGTATTAATGTTCTTAATTATTGTTGTTCTCCTGAGGGGAGATCATATATTTGGTTTCGCTGACTGTTGCTGACCATTTCTCCCCCCCCCCCATAGTTTCCTAGGTTACGTGGACAAGCTGGGCGTGGCCTATCAGGCACCTACAGTGGCCACTGGCTTTGGAGCGTACCTGGCACAGGTGATAATGACATTGCTGTGTGGTTGATCCGGATGTAAAAAGAGTAACTGAAGGCAGTAATGCAGTCCATAATAGTACGGTCGTATTGTTTTACGACCAAGGACACATTTTGTTTTCTTTGTTTTATTATTAAGATACAAACATTATATAGGTTGATTTTCCGTTTAATTTGTGCGTGTGTGTGCGTGCGTGTGCGCGTCTGTGCGTGCGCGCGCGTGTGTGTGTGTGTGTGTGTGTGTGTGTGTGCGTGCGTGCGTGCGTGCACGTAGCCGCTGATGAGGGAGATGTTGGCGAAAAAGGAGAAGATCACGAAGGAGGAGGCTCGTGCGCTGGTGGAACGGTGCCTCAAAGTGCTCTACTACCGCGACGCTCGCTCCTACAACAGAGTGAGTCCGTGGTAACCGTCACTTCCTCGTTCAGCGGCAGGGCTAGCCCAGCTTGCGCTGCTCGCGTCACACACCTTTGGGGGGGGGGGGGGGGGAGAGGCTTTCCGCCGCCCACGAGAGAAACGTTGGCAGCAGTTTGTGTGAAGAATTGCCACAAACAAGATGTAGCCTTTAAAGTTGAGCTTAGAACGTAGCAAATTTCAGACTTGGGTTCCTCTTGTTCAAGGGTCCGGTATTTGCTGGGGCAAAGGGTCCAATATTAATTTGTTGTAAAGCGGTGTTTTGATTTGTTTATTTTGGGAGCAATAAAAAAAAGTAGTTTCGCTAAACTTTTTTTTGTTTTTATTTGATTTATTTTTAGCATGAGATCGCCATAGTAACAGCGGAAGGTGTGGAGATCATTGGCCCCCTGTCTTCTGAGACCAACTGGGATATTGCTAACTTGGTCAGGTAGGTTCAGGTGTTTTGGGTCAACGTGGATGTTTCTCACATGGTTGCTAATGGAGTGATGTCTTGACTCTGTTTCCTCTCCACAGTGGGTTTGAATGAAGAGGAACCTGAGGATTGTGGACCTGAACATTACATCAAGCTTGGATTTCCCTGTGTAGGAAGAAATACATGTTATCCTCCGCTTTGATTTAATAAAAAATGCATATTTGTTCCAGTTTAGTTTTTTTTGTTTTTGTTTTGTTCTTTGCCACTTTTGTAAAATGAAAAAATAAATGTGATAAACTCAAATTGTATTGAGGTGCGTGCGTGTCTGTTATACAGAATTACACTTAATTTAATTAAAATGCAAGGTAACAGGCTAACGTAAGCCTTTTAAAAATGTAAAGCATAAGAGACAAGATTGCCCTCCCTCAGATCAGAGGGCCGTTTTAAATCCATTCATGCTTTCTGTCATGTCCCAGAGGCAGAATGATTGGTTGCCACCTATTGTTTGTGCTTTAGCTTTTATTGGATAATTACAGAGATTACTTGCAGACACTCTTGCATACAAACGTGTTCATTTTTGGACTATAGGTGATACACGCGTAGGAAATCGCTGTTGCCAGGCATATTTCGGGAGAAATGTTTCCGGTATGTAACTGGGCAGACCAGAAAAACGCATCCAATCACCATAATAGTTGTAAAACAAATAATTCCATTCATCCAATCGTATTCAACCCGCTTTCGGTCTCCAAGAAGAATTTAGAAAGTTGACCAATGAGAATAGACGTTGGCTTTGTAGTCAGGCAGACATAATAAACTCGTCCAATCACAAAAAAAATCTGTAAGGGGATTTTTGCTCTATCTTGGCTCAGGTAGTTTTCTTTTTCTTTTATAAAATAAATACTATAATTGGTCTAATCGAATATATCATAAAATAGGCATATAATTCATAACGCACTTATAGGAATTATTTTAAAATATATAAGATGTTTTAAAGCTATATTTGAAATGGCGATTCATTGCTTTCTTGATGCTAGTTTGACTAGTTAGCTTGGCGGTTACAGAATTGCTAGCGAATTGCTAGCTGGGTTAGCGGCTAATGTTGGACGCAGTCTGTTCCCGCGATACGTTTCACCTTTACGGTGCTCGAATATGTGCGATGCCCTCTAAAACGCGACTAACGCCGTGGTGTGAACGGACGTTCCAGTAGCCGTGGCTAAACTGGCTAACGCCTTCATGGTTGTGGGGCTGCTAGCAGCAGCTAGTCAGCGCGGCTCTTAAACATGTTGAGCCCAGGCGGGGCAGTGTGGATTACACGAACATGTTCGCCAGCCAGCACCAACGCCGGCTACGAACACCGCATGAAAAACGTAACATTGGCAAGACTCGGCTGCCACGTTTGTACAAAGCAAACGTCTGATTTGCATTCTAGTATGACATTCACTATGGCCGGGGACGGTGCCCTCCTCTCTTTCCCCTGGCAGCCGCGGCACGGTGTCGCTGTGACAGCCGGTCGGAGACCGCTCTGACAGCTCTGGGTCAGCGTTAATCGCGTGACAGACGGTCCCGGGGCTATTGTTAAAACAGCTGTCACGTATCACGAACGCGTTATTTGTTAAAAAAGGAAAAAAGGCAGCACAGCTTTAAATGAGAGTAACTAACGTGTCGTTTTAGTGCGGCACACCATTTCACTATATCAAAACCTAGTGAAATTGTGTGCCGCACAATCAGCACTGACCGCTGCCGGATTGTGGCGGTTCCTGACCACACACTAGCCTAATGCTATTATCAATAGCCAAATATTATAACGTGTCTGTGGAACTAGCGTGAGAATTAATTCGTATGAGTTGAAATAAATAATAGTCAACTACCTGAATAATTACATTATTTACATTATTTAATCTCTCAACTGGGTCGAGTTCTGTTTTTTGTTTTGTTTTGTTTGTATTTTACTTGTTTTGTTTGTTTGTTAAACATGAATCCTAGCGTGAACGTATTCATTTTCAGATATCAGATATTATATTATGCTTTTCATGATCTGTATATAAATCGGCACATTCAATTAGCTGCTAAAGAGCCTGTCAATTTTGCCCGATGTTTGCCCTATAAAAAAAAAGAGCGCCATGGCACTCAAAAATGGTTCCCAGCGTCTTTTATTTACAGTATATGCCTTACTGGATAGTAATGTGCCTTACAGAGCACCCATTGAACCCACTACAACCTGACACAACACAGGATACGTGGTGGGGTTGGGTGGAATGCCAACGGAAACGTTTGTGTATTTATTGTGACAGTTGATTTATTGTTTAACCCTCTCCTCTCCTCTTCTATCCTCCCCTCCCCTCCCCTCCCCTCCGACCAGATGGCTGTCCACAGTGGTTAGGGAGGCAGTAGCGGTCTCATGTCCGACAGCCGGCCGCAGCGAGCCGGGCCCTCCAGGAGAGTGGAGGGGGCCCTGGATTCGGTGGATGGGGACAATGAGCCCAGCATGCTCCTGCAGAAGCTCAAGAGCAACATCTCGTGAGGCCCAGCGAAACATGAACGCATTACCTTAGCTGGCAACACAGTTTGTGTACTATCACGTATTCATGGTTTGTCAACGACAGTTGAAAAAAAAATTAAAATAAAATAAAATACTTTCTACTCTGCTTAATCAGCTCTTAAAATATTAAGCACTTCAATTAGCAATTATTGACTGTTTGAAGATTGGAAACTTGAAGTGTGAATGATAACTTTGAATACTGTAATTATTAAACTGTTTTACGGAGTGAATGAGAAACCTTTGAGTAATGTTGTGCAAATGCACAGGTAAAGTGACCTTGTTACATGATGCTGTCCTTATTCTGTTATCTGCTTGCAAAAGTGGTGGTTAACCGGTTCAACTGTTGACAAATGTACTAATTGTTAGTCGCTTTGGATAGAAGCGTCTGCTAAACCCTTTAAATGTAAAATGTAAACAGTCACCGACTACACTGTCTGTCAATCAAACCTAAATTGAATTAAACAAAAGCGCCCCATCAGAAGTTCTGTAAACTCACAGAAAATAAGTTAGACTTTTTTTACGGAGCCGAAGCAACCCCGTTTGCGACCCGCTCCTCACCAGCTCGCGACACGCTCCTCACCAGCTCGCGACCCGCTCCTCACCAGCTCGCGACCCGCTTTTTTGGTCGGGACCTACCCGTTGAGAAACACTGATCTACACTATCTATTAAAGTGGTAGTGTGTGCGTGCGATGCAGTATACTTTTTAATTACAATAAGGTCATTTAGCAGAGGCTTTTATCTATATTCTATATTTTTAAATGATATTGTTGTTCTTTTTGTACAGTAAGAGTGTACAGACCAAAGTGGATCAAATTCTGGTAAGTACCAAACAGCAAGTTTCAATTTCAATTTAAAGTGGTAACCTATTAAAAATATAGCAGAAATATGAAATGTTGTCAGTAAAATGCTGCAAAGATGCTAATCGCTGCTTTGTCCAGCTAAGGTAAAGGCAAAGAGCAAAACAAAAGTGACTCAGCAGAAAGAGAAGGAGGTTTAACTTGCTTGTTGCTGAGATGTTTGCTATGTTCTTACAGCAGGACGTGCAACGTTTCTCAGACAACGACAAACTGTACCTCTACCTCCAGCTGCCCTCGGGCCCCAGCGCGGGCGACAAGAGGTGAGGGCATGGAGAGACAGACCGGCCGTGATGTGTGTGTGTGTGTGTGTGTGTGGACCAATGTAGTGCTAGCTTCTTCACATTGAGACACTGTGTGTGTGTGTGTGTGTGTGTGTGTGTGTGTGTGTGTGTGGACCAATGTAGAGCTAGCTTCTTCACAAGGAGACATTGTGTGTGTGTGTGTGTGTGTGTGTGTGTGTGTGTGTGTGTGTGTGTGTGTGTGTGTGTGTGTGTGTATGTATGGACCAATGTAGAGCTAGCTTCTTCACAAGGAGATACTGTGTGTGTGTGTGTGTGTGTGGACCAATGTAGTGCTAGCTTCTTCCCTAGGAGACACTCTCGTTCTTGGGTTAGAAGTTAAAGCGACAATCTTTAACTTTTAATAAATGAATAAATACGTCTCCTGTTCGCCTGTTCGTCTGACACTCATTAAAGCAGTTTAAAGAATTAGTTTTCTATAATCTGGTGTCTAGGTGCGACACGGATAGTTTAGGCCTAGCAGTGATTGGTCCGCCAGAGAGGGAAGGCATTATGAGCGCTTCCCATTGGTCCATGTTCTGTCTGTACGCTGACATCAAGTTAGGAAGATGAGAAATGAAATATAAATAATAGTGTGTGTGTGTGTGTGTGTGTGTGTGTGTGTGTGTGTGTGTGTGTGTGTACACAAGCACCATGCACTGATTTTTATTATCTCACTGGTTAAGCGATTTCCTGTTCTCTCTGTGTGTGTGTGTACGGGCTCGTGCAGCGGTGGTGACTCCAGCTCCTTCAACACAGCTGACCAGCTCCACACCTGTAACTGGATCCGCTCCCACCTGGAGGAACATTCAGACACCTGTCTCCCCAAACAGGATGTCTATGAGACGTACAAGTCAGTGCACACGCACACACTCTCTCACACACATGCACACGCACACATGCGCACACGCGCACACACAAACCTACACACCTTTCACCTTGTCCATTTTGGTGGTTCTCAGACGCCCAGAAACAATTTGCCGTCTCATGTCTTTTAACCGCCCCTTGTGTGTGTGTGTCAGTGAGTGTGTGTGTGTGTGTGTCAGTGTGGGTCAGTGAGTGTGTGTGTGTGTGTGTGTGTGTGTGTGTGTGTGTGTGTGTGTGTGTGTCAGCACTGTGTGTGTTCTTGTGCTTCTAATATTGAATTACAAATAGCGTAGGTCTTTAGTGCCTGCGAGGGAACACCTTATCTGCTGCCTGTGGTGACGCTTAGTGACCGTTTAACTGGTCCCGGCCTACGTGTGATGATGATCACAGCCCGCTACAGCACCGCGGCACACAGCGTCTCCATGCTCTTTAGGGGCTTTGACCTTTGACCTGTGACCTGTGACGGACGCAGCGGGGCAGGGATCAAACGTGTCTGTCTCTCCCCTGCCTGCCAGGCGCCACTGTGACAACCTCCAGCACCGGCCCCTGAGTGCTGCCAACTTTGGCAAGATCATCAGAGACATCTTCCCCAACATCAAGGCTCGGAGGCTGGGCGGGCGAGGACAGTCCAAATATCCTTTGTTACATGCCTGTTGTCGTCAACGTTGGGCATTATGGATTATTTTTCTTTTGGTAAAAAGTGGGCGTCATTTCTTCCCAGTCCACTAATATTTTTGTGAATTGTGAATGGTTAGCCTTTGGTTGTGACCTTTAACCTTTCAGCCGTCACATACTGCTACAGCGGCATACGGAGAAAGACGGTTCTTAACATGCCTCTCTTGCCAAACCTGGACTTGAAGAACGACCCGGTACACACACTGTAGCACATACATTCACACCCACCCGCTGAGTAGCAGTGTCCTCGGAGACACCCAATCCACTGATGTGCAGTATTGAAGCCAGTGGTCTTCAAAGTCCCCCCCGAAAAGTAGTGTGTCATGTGAACAACTTATTTTTGTTACCATCATCAAACTTGATAATGAAAATAGATAATCAACCATGACCTACATTGAGAAATAAAGCAGTCCTGAGAAAAATCAACAAAACATTTGATCAAATGTAGGATTTAAGATAAATAGGGAGTAGTCGCTGAACCTCACCGGGGCCGTTCCTCCTCGTTGACGAGTCCCGTGTTCCTCCCCAGTCAGAGCTGACGGAGCTGGTGCAGACGTACAAGCAGGAAGTGACCGAGGCAGCGTGCGAGCTCATCTGCAAGTGGGCTCAGAACATCCTGAAGCGTTCGTTTGACACGGTGGTGGAGATCGCCCGCTTCCTGGTCCACGAGCACATTGTCAACCCCCGCTGCAGTCAGGCTGACCTCATCACCTCCGCGGCCCTCGCAGGTCAGTGTGCGTGCGTGCGTGCGTGCGTGCGTGCGTGCCTGCGTGCCTGCGTGCGTGGCATGTTGGGGATAGAACCGACAACCTTTAGGCTGGGAGTCCACTAACCTAAATGCTAAATGCTAATTCTGTTTAGGCATTCACTCTTAATTGAAAACAGAAAAGTAACTTGGTAAACTTGGTAAAAACTAGGAAATATGAATACAAGTTAAACCAAATTGTGTTGAACCCTCCAACAGGGGGCCCACCCAAACCTCAGAAGCCCAAGAAGGCCCCCCTTCCAGCCAAAGCGCCAGTGTGCGAGAGTGAGAGCAGCACTGCGGATCAGAAGGTAACGCACAACACCGACTGAACAGCTCAAAATGATCCTCACAGACCGTCAACAGATGTGGACCAAACCAGTGAAACCAGTCGAGCTTTGGGCAGCTTGTTGGTGCCGTTTCTATAGAGGGACACCCCTGCCCCTGAGCGAAACACTGGGCACCTGGGCACGAAAGTGTGGGTGGTGGTAAAAGGGGAGGGGTAGAGAACAGTGTGAGCCTGTGAGAACTGTAGGGGGAGGAGTGGAGAGGAATGCAAGCCACTCAGCACTCCGACGTGGGAGGGGCACGCGCTCTCTGAGTTTCAAACCACAACAATTTCTCCTGTAACGCCGGTTCTCACCACAAGGGTAGTTCCAGACACAAAATCGAGGAGGGTTTCTTTTAACGACACGGGATGTTCCCACTGAGGGTAGTGAAGCTACCAGCTATGTTGTCATTAGAATGTTGTTGGCTCACCATGACTGGTGTGTGTGACCTGTTCCGCTGTTGACTAAAGTGCTTAAAGGCAAGGCACTTTTATTTATAGAGCACATTTCATACACGAGGCAGACTCAAATGTGCTTCACACAAAGACATTTTAAAAATAATGCAAAGAATGACATTTATATTAAAGAATGAAAGAGTGAGAGAATAAGCATTTCAATCTAAAAATTGTCCGGTAACAGACCGGTCGCCTGGTGACCTGAGGGCTCTGGAGGGTTCACATTGTAAAGGCATTCCAGGCATGTGTGTTGGCCCTGAACCCTGCAGCAGCAGTATTATGGACATTAGCATGTGCTGGTTGCACGTGAGGCTAATGGCTAATGGCGTCTGCCTGCACCTGCACAGGTGGAGGCCTTGATGAAGCACCTGCCCAGAATCCTCCCCCGCAGCTCCCAGCTCTCCGTTCGCTCCTCGCCCCCCTCGCTGGTGCCCAAGGACGCCGCCGCCGCCGTCGCCGGGGGCGCGGGGGCCCCGGGGGCCCCGGCCGGGGGCGGGGTCAAGGTCATCGCCATGCCGACGCTGCCCCAGCAGCAGGCTGGGGCGGTGCCCCTGGTCCTCCTGCCGCAGGGCTGCCTGTCGTACGCCGAGCGGGAGACGGCCGCGCCCACCTCCGTGGTCCAGAGGGCGCGGGGGAACGGCCACAAGCGCCCCCTGGAGGCTGCGGGCGGCGTCAGCAGCAGCAGCAGCAGCGGCAGCGGCCCCCCGCCGGTGAAGCGGAAACGAGGCCGGCCGAGGAAACCCCGCCCCGAGGACGCCCCCCCTCCTCCCTCTCCCCCTGTACCCCCCCCTCATCATCCCGCGCCGCCCCCTACCCTCCCTCCCTACCCTATCATTACCTCCATCACAGGGGGGGTGATTCAGAAGGCCTCCTCCTCCTCCTCCTCCTCTTCCTCCCAGCCGGTGGCTGAGTTCGTGCTGCAGGACCAGCACACGTTGGTTCTGACCCAGGTGGAGGCGGGGCCGGACCCCGAGCCGGTGGTGCTGCTGCCGGCCCCGGGGCCCCCGGCCGGCCGCACCGCCATGGTGATTCAGCGGGCGCCCAGACCGGCCAATAGCAGCGGCGGTGGCGGCGGTGGCTCCGCCCCGGACGCCACGCCCCTCTACCCCCTTCCTGCCCCGCCCCTAACTCTGCCCCCGCCCCCCTCCCCCTGCGTCTCCGCGGTTGTTTCCTCGGGTCCCGAGGAGCGCAGTGACACCTCCTCTACGGGGGCGGGACACTAACCCCGGCGCCCACCTCCCTCCCCTCTTCACCGTCTCCTCGTCTGTCCGTCAAATCCAACCCACCACCACTTCACCCGCCCCCCTCTCTTCATCCATTGGTGGAAATCCCAGATTGACAGCCGCAACAAAGAGGGGGCCAATCGAGGAGGATAGATGAAGCCACACCCCGACAACCATTTTGCTGTGATTCTCTAAACTGCATGTTTGTTTGTTTGTTTTTCGTGTGGTATGTATCCTTGGAAACGAGAGACGGACTCTAGACTCCTGAAATGCAGAGGTCCCAGCCGGCCTTTTCCTTCCCCCCCTCCTCTATCTACCTTGCTTCCTCGTCGGTGTCCTCTCCAGTGGCCTCTGAGGCACGCTGGGAAGCGGGGAGACGGTTGAGGTGGGGGAAACCGGTGTGGTATTGATTCAGGGTTCCGCTGGTGATGGAACACGGCTTACAGAGAGGTTATACGGGTAAGAGCCTTGAAAAGGTTCTTTGTGCTAAAATGAAAAAAATAAAAATAAACAACCTCTTCCTCGGGACTTGGCTTCAATTCAGCTTTTATTGATGTTATTCAAAAGCATTTTCTGCTCAGAGAGTTCATTTGTTGGACAACAACAATCAGATTTTCTAATCTAACCCGCGTGAACGTAGTTCAGCAAAGACTGTTCCTGTCGATACAGACAACGGAGGAACCCCAAGTGAATGAATTGCAGCTACTACTCATACTTTAAATCGAATTGGCTCCAGGCCCTGAGCTACCCTTCCAAATAAGGTTTTCTGTTCTGTTGGTAGCCGTTAGTTATATCCTTGTGACAGATACAGTGGTTCTTTTGTTTGTCTGAGGTAGATATTTGTTGATCCCTCGAGTCCAGAAGACTCTCCTGCTCTCAGCTAGCAGCCCTAAATGGCTTCGCCGAGGGAAGCGCTTGGTGTGGTGCTTGCCACCTGTCTGAAGAGTGTAAACACAGGTTCGTGGTGGATGTGGTGCCAGGTTGCACCTCGGTGACGCACACCGACGTGCAACCTGGCAAAGGTTCGTTTCAACCTTCTATCTCTCCCGGCCAGTTGGAAGTATCTCAGCAGGACAAACCTAGGAGGCGGGATCTTTGGCAGCGGCAACAAGACCACACCAACCGGATTCCAGTGAGGTTCATGTGTAATAATCCATCATCCCATCTTGCGTTCTTTCGAGATGACGGTGTGATCTCGATGTTCACGATGTTCACCGTGTTTACTTGTTCAGCTGCTAGCGTTAGCCTAGCCACACCTCAACTGGCTTTGCGTTTCATAGCAACCAGCCATGCCCATTGGCCGCCTATGGGTGATGTCATCCTAAAGCCTGCTTTGCTGTAAAGGAGGATAAGGACACACAGTGGCTACAGGAAACATTAAGCAAAGGCCAAATGGGAAAACACTGACGAAAATATGCTTATTTTTTATTTCGACACCAGATGCTTTTATAGGGTGTATAAATTGGTTCAAAATTGGCACTTTGAGAAGGATATTGTCAGACTGAAGCCACATATCTTGCTAAAGGTCAGGAAGAAAGTTGATTTTCAAAGGCGGCGATTGTGGAAACTCTTTAGTTCTAATGTTCAGCTCGGTGCTTCTTCATTGACAGCGGCAATGTGCCTCATTAAGTCGCGTGGCGTTCGTGTTCATTACAGAGCAGCAAGGGGATGGGGGGGGTTGGGGAGTTTATTTGCTGTTTCACAAATGGCATCAGCTCAGGCACAACAACGAAATACTCAAAAGCACAAACCGACCAAACCGCCACGTAGCGCTAAAATTGAGGGTGGTGGGGGTTGGGGGGTTGGGGGGTTGGGGGGTGGGGGCAGACAAACCTTGGAGTACCACAGAGAGATACTCCAAGGTTATTAGATTACGTAGCGCTAAAGATTAGCCTGCTAGCCATCTTAGCCCATAGCCTCTCGCACGATACCACACGCTTCGCACCAACACCGACAACCTCTTCCTTGGGGCGGTGGAAACACCGACGCCACGGGATACAGGCGGGCCGGACTGGTATTGCGGGGGGGCTACCGCTGTGGACTAACCCTCTTATTGCTTTGCACTTCCATGGCCCTCTGCAGAACCGCTAACAGAAGTGGTCTAACGCGAGGGAATTGCGACTCTTTCCCCAATACTGCTATTAAGAGCTTTGTCTTTGGTGGTGGACACGTCTCAGTGGAGAATGGTGTCCCATGGCTGATATTAGTTCTTATCATCTTTGTGAAACTCTCCCTCTTCGTGTGTGTGTGTGTGTGTGTGTGTGTGTGTGTGTGTGTGTGTGTGTATCGTTGAAATCCGTCGTTGGTGCTACAGACTCACGGGGCAGGACACCTCTATGGCCCGCACACAGCCGGTCACCTAACATCGTATGTTCTGAAGACAAACTGGCATATCGAGGTATAATCACAATGAATGCAGATGGATTACTGTGTGTGTGTGTGTGTGTGTGTGTGTGTGTGTGTGTGTATCCATGTGTCTTTCAGATGGAGATTTCGACTGGTTCAAGGGATACAGTGAGAATGTTACTAACACGATTCTTCCTGAGGATATTACTTTATTGTCTGAAGCATTCTTGCTTGCGTTGTAGCAGTTCAGACTTTTCCCTGTGGGGAAAAACAAACTGTATTCAGATGATCGCAGTATCCCTAAACAACAGTCGTAGCCCTTGTTAGATTTAATCCGATCACATGCCAAGAAAATGTGCACTGTTAAAAGTTAACAAAGAAGGAAAGACGGACGTACTGTTATAGGAACAAATATTAATTACAGTATTAATGAGTAATATAAACTTTTAGTTGTATCCTTACGCCCATCTAGTTGCCAACTAAATTAAATTAAGGTACATTTTTATTACAACAGCTCTTTTTCAGTTATTACAACATAATGCTATTTGAAATTGTAGACCTACATTTAAGAGATTAGCTTGTTAGAGTGAGTGGATTCTGTTTTGCTACTATGGCAGTTGTTAGAGGGCTTTGGAGAGAGAGAAAATTAGTTGAAACTATATTTCTTTACTTTGGTCTAAGATTTTTATCTTAATAGACACTTCAGGTGGCAGTGGAAGTGGAAAAATGCACTTGGTTTTGGGCGGAAATAAGCAATGTTTATAGGAGGCCGTTTTTTTTTCTTTTTACCTGGGCCTAGTTTTTCCATCTCTTCCAACTGTGGCGATAATTTCTGACCAAAATCGAATGTAGTCCATTATGGTGCCTGCTCCTACATCGTATTGTGACGTACGCATGCCTGTGCACTGATAAACAAGGAAGCGAACCCCAGTCTGTAGCTCTCATCAAAACAAGAAAATTGTTAAATACGACCATGTCCGGGGACACTTCTACAGCGTTGGGGAAACAGACTTTAACCAGAGTTGGAGAGTTGTTTCAATGGCTCTGTTTGTTTCTGTTATAGTCAATGGAGACTTGACAGCAGAGATCGCCAGAACTCAATTATTTTAGATATTGGTGATGATTTGGGAGAGATGTGTAAATAAGGTCCAGGTCTAAAGTGGACGGAATTCCCCTTTCAGACTCTGGTTCAGTGCTGGTTGTGGAGGAGAGTTTTAAACCAAGAGGAAACACGGTGGCTGCATTCCCACTGAAGGGCCAAGAAAGGCCTGCCTGCCAAACACAGGATCTCTTTTTGTTAGAGTATCTCCAGCAAAGCTCAGACGTGGGAACAGGGTCTTCCCTGTGGTTCTTGTGTCCTTGAGCAAGGCACCTATTCCCAGCCTTCGCCCAGGGGCGACTTAGCAGTTTAAATACGAAGAATAGAACAGTGTCGGCAATGTTTGGCTCTTGAAGGGAAAGGGAACTCTAACCCCTAGTTGGCGCTGTTTGGCCCTACAGTGGAACACAAGCTACTGCTTAACTCATACGGCCTCTGGTAAAGCACAGTGTTTTGCGCGATGTGAATGTGACAGAGAGAGAGAGAGAGAGAGAGAGAGAGAGAGACAGAGAGAGAGGTTGTGGCAAATCTTTTACTGTGGAGCCGTGTTGCTCAAAAAGTCAGATAAAGAAACGGGTCAGATAATCAAAGACTAACTAATCGGGTTTCGGGTAGCAGTGCTATATAGACGTCCTGAGGTGTTACCTTCCTCGTAAATCAAAACCTCTCCGTGTCTGTCAGCTGTGTGTCAAGTCCCCTCCACTCAAACCAGACGGTTTAGGAGCTGGAAGTGGGTTGACTCGACAGCTGACGACGACATGACGTCATTAAAACACGAGTTACCTTTGAACTGACCGACCGGCCGGTACTGGTCAAGCACTGCCGTTGCGATGATGATGATGATGATGATGATGGTGGCGGTGGCTAGCCCGGTCTTAGCCTTGTTGTGCTACTGTGTGACGGCCCCACACTCAGAACCCTCAAGCATTCCATGCTAAAATTCTTTAATATATAATATAATATTCTGTACGGCCCCCGAGACATAGAAGCACTGTGACAGAGAGCTCAAAACGCAGAAACATAAAAGATAGCAACACCTCTCTGGGATTTGGTTTTGGTCCAATAATTGGGTTGACCGCAGGGGCGAATCTTTGTCATTCGTCTACGGACAGCCAGTCATTGTGCAAAATGTACATCAACAGTGATTGGCTCATTCTGACAAGGGGCTCGGAAATACTGAAGGATGGAAAACTGTGCAGGTTGTGTTCAAAACACTGTCTTGGACATAATCTGTCGCACTACGTTGGAAGAGTATCAACCAAACAAAAATCTGTTCTTGAATATTTCATTATGGGAAATGTAATAATTTCCCATAATGTTTTCTGTGTATTACTTAGTAATTTCCAGAAAATTCTTTCTAACGGACAACCTGTGATTTAAAGTGTCACTGTACTTTCTGGTTTAAACGCTTTTTCTGGCAAGCAAACTTGCCAAATGTCCTACAGTATGTCCAGTCTCAAACAGTCTACCATGTGGATTGTAAATTGTCTGCCAGGTTTAGATTAGGAAAGAGTGTGGGAGTTGGTTACATCAGCCATCAAAAGCACGGCTGGTCAAGATTTGTGCTGCCGTGGGGAAAACGAGACAATTGCAAGTGAATCGATTAGCCATTGTTTAAATTAATATTCTTACTTTATCATTATGTGTGTGTGTGTGTTGTTGTTGTTGTTTTTTTTGGGTCTTTTGAGTTTAATGCCAATGTACAGGTCATTAAAGTGCAGTTTTCATTTTATTATTATTATTATTATTATCATAATCATTATTAGGATCTTTGTGATATATTTTTTTAGTTTGGAAGCTGTGGTCAGCCCTGCATGGTTTTCTTGTGTGTTTTAATCTTACCCTCCAAAAAAGAACTTCTGACGAAAAAACAATAGACTTGACAAATATGACATGAGATGTCATATTCTCAACGCAACATTTGAGCAGTCCCTTGCCTATTTTTGCTAATTCGCTGGCTTTCCTTTTGCACTTTATTATTTACCATTTAAATTAATGTTTTGTTGTTTTATTTTAATGACGCAGAGCAGACTGGGAAATTAGCAGTAGCCCTAGCTAGCAGCCAAATGCTATAGTGTTGCTTTTGGCTGATACGTTTTTTTCTGCCACCCTGATTTGAAGGTATAAACCTGCCACACTGTATCTGGTGGATAAACGAGTCATTTTGTTGCCCTGGTGTTAATACTGATAACGAGCCAGACCATATATGCACCTTTTACATGTTTGCCATTTGTTCTCCCTGTTGTTCAAAATAACTGTTTTATTGAGTGTTTTTGTACATCATTGTATCAGTTTGTGACATTTACATATTTGCTTTGTCGTAAGGGGAAAAGGGCGATGAGCTAACCACTAATGTGAATCTATTTTATTATGCTGACAGACTAATAAATGGTGTTCATCTTAAACATTTTCTGCAGTTGATTCCTATTTGTGCCGTTTTGTTGACTCTACACTAGTAGCAATGCACATACTATAGGAAGTGTCACACTAAAGACAAAAAAATATATAATGTATATATCTTGTTGTTGTTGTTGTTGTTATCAATCAACACCATCACGGGTAAGTATAAAATATAATGACGATAAATCAAAACTAGCTCGTATTTCCTCCTTGTGCTGTAGCTCCAGCTCTACCCACTAGGGGGCAGCACCAACCTTCTCATCCTGTTTCCACCTTACCTTTAACCACAGTATAAGGCAGAATGCAGGGTGATAATTCATTGAACCCTATATTGTTGTACATTCTACGTTAAGTATATAACTTATATTTAGCTAGGGACATAATAGATACATTATATAAAATGCATTACATTAATAGGCCTATACAGAAAATAGACAGTTTTTAAAAAATGAAAATAAATCTAGTGAAATATAGCCTACGCGTTCAGGGTGAACGGCACAATTAATATTAGTATCATGTGTGTGATTAATATTATATGATTAATTATTGTTCGTTAGATCCGAGGGGGCTAGAATGTCTGTAGCCCGCATGTTCGCAGCGACAACAACGTGTACACATCTACTCGTTTATTTGGGGGAAAGGGGACTCTCTCTTCCGGCGTCGCTCGCGCCCAGCCTCTCTCACCCAGTGGGAGAGGCTGGGCGCGTGGGCGCGGATTTTGGAGTGGGCGAGGCTTGGACTTCCGCGCGTCACGGACGCCTCTGTATCGGGGCTGCCTGCCCGGAGTCAACCGAACGGCGTCGGCGTAGCCTGGGATGCCTCTCTCTCTCTCTCTCTCCCCTCCCGTGTGGAATATAATAACCACAGCAGATGGACAAATCGAAGACCTGAAAATTAAAAAGGAAATCGTTTTCTGACCGAGGTAGGTTTTTGCCATTACAGCTGCGTCGTTTTTCTGCCGTGTTGTAACGCTGGGGGGTGGGATTGCAGAAGGCTACTGCGTCGCCAGAAGCTTGGGAAAGACGATGTGAAACAACATATCTGATTTACACTTGAGGCGCAAAACATGTAATTTAGCGCCTAGGATGTTGTTAAATTAACGCCATTAGGCAGGGTGGCCAACTGTTCCCCGTGTATGTATTGCGCATTGATTCTGAGTACCATGGTTGCAGTGTTTTCTTGGTTTGTTTTTATTACAGGGAGCGGCTGGTCTCCTATCTCGACTAGTGTCTTTTTGTTCTGCGCGCGCGCGCGCGTGTGTGTTTGTGTGTTTGTTTGTTTTTGTGTGGTTGCAGGGCTCTCCGCCCAACTCCGTTTACCTACATACTAAAATAAATGGGTGTTTTAGTATGCTCCCGAGCTGTGATGCGTTTCAGATTGACCGATAGTTACCTTGTGTGTGTGTGTGTGTGTGTGTACGTAGCCTACGCGGACTGGAGAAACCTTGAGTTTCACTGGAGGAGAATTATACAGGGGGATTATAGTTTTCCATCACCCTGCTGGTAATCGTTCTCGACCGCTATTCTGTGTATAACACCCGAGACTGCAGCGGTAGGCTTTTTTTTTTTTTAGACTGGTCAAAATCGGACCTTTAACTCCTAACTGGATCCATTCGTGCGGTTTCCACATCTTACCGGTCGTGCAACCTATTTGTTACTTCACACGATCGAGATATGAGCCGCTTAAAGGGCAACGCTGGAGTTCGTGGCACTGCGTTGTCACGGATTCAGCTGGAAAAGGTTGTAGGCTATTCAGCATGACGCTTCGTGCCCGCACGGTTGCACTTTGACCTGAACCGTATACGTCACAAGGCGGCTTATTGATCTGTCTGAACTGCCTGCCTGTCTGTCTAAAGTTCTGTCAGTGTTTTTGTTTACATATGAAGCAAATCTCAATTTAATCCCGGTATCAGGCTAATATCCAGAGTGTGTATTCGTGTGTGTGTGAGAGAGAGACGGATATATATATATATATATATATATATATATATATATATATATATATATATATATATATAT
>JAOEHI010028913.1:14123-25114 GCA_025447815.1 Percopsis transmontana | reverse complement strand
TCTAGCGTTTCATCCGCAATTCCGCCTGTCTGTGTTCCTCTGGCTCGCGCTTACTCTCGCTCTCTACACACCGTCAGCTACATATCCTACCCAAAAATCTTACATCCAACTTAAATTATCTTAAATTGTTTCTTCTGCACTTTTAAGAAGGAGGTCGGACTTTTCCTAAATGTAGGCTTAGTTATGAGATATAACATCACGGTTACTGCTGCCAAACAAAACCTAAATAAATGACAGAAGAAGGTAGGAAGTAACTAGGTTACCCAAACCAGCTAAGCTATTTTATATTATAGAAACATTTGTTTTCCATGTTATTGCTTTTCACATAAACATTACAGTACATTGTTATTTTATATTGCAACTTTAAGAACAGATAGCTTGTTAATTTTCTTTACGTTTTACTGCTTAATAAAAGGCAACAGAACACAAGGTTGTGATCGTGGTTGTGAATAACGTCACAGCTGTAGTGATCTACAGCATCTGTGCTACCAAATCACAGCTGTGAGGTGTTCTATTAACTAAATACTCTTTATACAATCATATTTTCTGAAGGTTAATGAACCATTATATTTATAGTGATATAAAAAGTGATTCTGTGTGTGCATTTAGTTCTCAATACAGTACAGTGGCAGAATGGTTTGTGTATATAAGGCCTATTCATATTCAATTGATAGAATAGGGCTGTTGTAATAATACAGTAAACTGTATTTTGGGTATGACCTGGTTTCCTTTACTAGGTGGAGCAACTCTTTGTTTACGACTCTTCAGTGAGGTAACTGTAACTTGGCTGTTGTGTGGTTTCTTTGCACCGAGGTTATGAAAAAAACAAGAGCATGTTTTTCCATTTATTTCACTGGTAAGCCCCATTAAACTTTATAGAATGAGTATATTGAGAGGGGAAAAGCAGGTAATGCAGCCAAACTCTTGAGACCCAAAATACATTTTTCCCTTTAATCCCACCTTTTTTGCCATCTGTGTGTGTTGCTGCTAGCCAATGTTCTCTTGCTTGTCTCCACTGTTTTCCCTAACAGTTGTCAGCGCTCCTACCTCTGGGCTGAAGCACATGCAGCAGACAGAAGAAGAAGAACAGTTGAGTGACCCAAGGGCCGGTGTTTGCAGGTTGGCACAGCTCAAAGTTTATTGATGCATTAAACAAGTTCAAAAGAAATGTAAAGGGAAAACGAATTGAGCTTTATTGTTCTTTTGTTGTTGTTTTTTAATAATTTGAATGAGGTTTGAGATTTCATACTTAGTAGCTTGCTGGCTGAGAACATTTATATACAAGCACTTTTTACTACCTAAAAAGTAAAAGACGGCAGACATAATATCTTGTCAAACATAAAATTTGAATCATTGCATAAACTAGGCTGAGGCTGTATTATTATTTATTCTTAACTGCTGATGTGAGGTGTAATAATGTGTGCCACTTAGACAGGTATGATACTGTAATGAAGAGATGTTTATCCTGCAGGGAATATCACATTAGCGAGGTGGAAATGTAATTTGTCTTGAATGAAATTCAGTCCAAATCTTATTTTGTCTTTGTGAAATTATGCAAAGTAAAACAATTATGTATTGTGGAGAAACAGAGGGGTTTGAAATACAAAAATGAGAAAGCAAGCAACAGGAACAATTACATCAAATATTATAAACTATTTGGTCGTTTTTGTGGGGACTTTACGATTTAATTTTGACAGGATTTTGATCCAACAAAATTTCCCTTGTGAGACAACTGGTAACCAGTGGTTGGTCAGGTCAGGCTTGCCTCTGGGGAGTTTGCAGGTGATTTATTAAAGTTGAGGCGCAGAGATGGCAAAGATTGTATTCAGAACAGGGGGATAATTTATCTCTGTTACGTTACCCACATGAAATGAACTTTCCTGTTATCAGATGTACACTACACACACATGCTTTTTCTATAAACTTAAAAAGGACCAGTTTGATTTTTTTAAAGATATGCCTTTTTTTTTTTAAATCACCCTTGTTGACTATAATTTCCGCTTAAATAAATTGCAATATGTATTAAATGCTGTTCACCATGAATTGTGTAGTGCTGTTGGAGCTGAATGAAGCTTAGCCCATTTACTTACAACTGGTTAATCGCTATTAGAGAACCCTTTATGTAGGCCTATGCGGTGAAAGATGGAAAAAAGGGAATATTATATTTACCAATCGCCAAAAAATGGATTTAATTGACTTGACATAAAAAATTCCAAGCTATCCCTTTAAACAACAATATGTTACAATTAATGCAGTTGTGAAAGATATCCGCTTAAAATGTTCCACTTAATAGGCCTATTCAATTGAGAAATATAATTGCAATTGTAAATTTCATATCATGACCTACGCAAGATGCTGACCATTTATGGCAGGCTGTTCTGCCTTGCTGCTGTAAAGCCAAGGTCTACGATAGATTTAGCACTTATGTATTTCCTGTAGCATTTATTATTAATGTAGAGCACAATAACTGCTTGCCAAGAAGCAATATTATGAGTATTATTAATTTTGCCCCAGGTAGTATGGCACATTTATGTGCCGACAGATTATGAAGAGTTATTTTATTGATGTTCTCATGCCGGTTATCATTGACAGGTTTGTGGCATTTATTTCAACTGTCAGACACCGTGCCTGTAAAGAACAGGGACAATGAACCAAACCATTTGGCAAGAAAACAGTTGGACTTCCTGATCCCTTTGGACAGTGGCGCCAAAGAAACCTTGACCTTTTCTCTGACATTCTCTAATTTGGTCTGAAAGGTAATTGGACGAATGATGAATGTGTTGCTCTTTTATTATGTTGATTCATTCAGTGGATCTTAAACTGTCTGTCAAGGTATCTTTTTATAATGCTCCATCATGGATGCTTTAAATGGTAGTCTCCTTAAATGGCTTTAATCGATGCCCGCTGGAAATAAATGATTGTGAGAGAAGCTATTGAGGTCATAGTGCTAGAGGGATTGCTCTGTGACTTCCTATTATCTCCAAGTCATGCCAAATTTCATCGAATCACCGAAATGCACCAATGTCTACCCTTGCAGTAATTTAAGTTCCTTCACGCCATTGAAACAAACTGCAACAATGGAGCTGTATTAGTGAGGTGATTCACATCACAACATTACAACTTACTGTTCCTACAGTACATATAGCTAAGAGCACTGCATCCCGTTCCAGATAACAGCAATGGGATTTGAAGGCTAGAGCTGTGATAGAACCCAGAAACCTAATGACAGATGACGGTGTCCATTTTCCAGTGGGGTGGAAAATGAAGGTTGTCTGTTGAGACGGAACCCAAATCTGCTGGTTATCCACTGCACATTGTGTTGAGCTGGGCTGAGAAGATAGCAGTACTGGCCTGATACTCAATACTGCATTCGCATAGCGACAGGTTACTGGAACGGGTCTGTTACTGTCACTGTCTCAGTGTTTGCGACATTGTTTGCGTGTGTGTGTCTGTCTCTGTGTCCTCGTAGGGCAGGTGGGGACCTCCCCATGGTAGGACAGCAGACGGTTCAGCTGACAGACCTGCTACTCTGGGGCATGATGTCTTCGTATGAAAGAGGGCTCCCAGAATTCGGAAAAAGCCCGAAAAATGTCTCTAGCTGTTATCTCTCCACCCACCTACCCATCTTTCACATAAGTCAATCTATGTGTCATGGGAAAGATGGGTAGGTGAGTGACCCCCCCTAAAGAGGAGGGAGGGGGATGCCACATCGAGCAATGACAAGGTCAAAAGTGACTCCTTACTGTGTATCAGAGAGTAAAGGCCTCTATTTAAATGTTGTTTTCGCTATATGGGACAAGGCTTTAAAACTTGTATAAGCTAGGGAAAGGGGGTTAATAAGTGTCTTTGTATACGAGTTGAGTGATTTTCATTTAACGCCATTAGAAGTGCATGACCACCCTGACGCTCACCTGCACAGGCGCACCAAATGTAGTTTGCACACAGAAGTGGTTAATTGTGCGCAGAGAATCTTGCATGCTCCTCTGTCACGTCTGGGGTTGGCAACAACACAGTCAACCATAACTCATCACCACCCCACTGATTTTGCACTCCATCCATCTGCTAGTCTTACTTGTCATTTAACAGCCATGCTGTTATTTTCTTTCCATTTATTTGTGTCAATATTTTGGAAATTCAAAGGCTGAGAATCCTTCCTTTTTATGCTTGCATCCCCCATACGCCTAATTACAAGAGTTAAGCATATGGTGCTGTCAATGGTTATGGGTCAAGCATATGGAAATTTCAATAGCAATCAGTCAGTAGATTTCACTTAGAGTACAAATGGACGCTTCTCAGATACTATGACTTTATGCCATAATGGTGGGCCGTCCTTTTAAGTTTAATACATTTCAGTATTTACAGTAGTTGTTTGTTGACACAGTCGATGATACAGGTTTTCTATGCTTTATCTACTTTTTTGAATGCCAAAAAAGTATTATCTGTACGGTTTGTAAGTCTGCAGGGAGTGTCTCATCCTTATGTATACGTACTGTATGTATGTATATGTATTCTTATATGTATTTCATATGTTATTATAGTTACATAGAAAAAAAGTTTTAACTCACAAATTAGCAAGCATTTTAACAATAAAATGTAATTGTTTCGATACCCCTAAAAACATTCATTCCAAACTGATGTGTTGCATTTTTGCAATTTAAACCCCTTGTGGATTATGCTACTGTATTACACTTTGCAGCCTGGTGAGTCCTAAAAAACTAAAATACCAGGTACCAGGAGACACAATAGAATAGAGAATAGCATGATGTATCAATTTATGCCACATGACCTTTGTTCAGGTTGTTGTTCTCAGCTTGCTTAGAAATACAGCTTTAATATTCATGCCTAGTGTATTGAGAAATCAAAAATGTAGTAATTAAAGTATTGGAAAGGAGGCTTCATGAAATTCCTTGCACAGAACTATTTTATAATTAAAATGGGAACCGTTCTGTGGTGACTCTGCCTGCAGTTTTTGACACTATGCAAAAACTCTTCTGACATTTACATTAAATTATGCAGAAATTTACTCTGCATGCCTTGTCAATTTTACTGAATGCTGCCAAACAGACCCTCGGGGGTGCTGAAGAGAAGACTCAGTGCTCTTGGACACGTCATCAGGCTCATTGTCCACACATACTTCCTGTTAACAATATTGCATGCCTGAGCTAGCCAAGTGACAAGACAGCACTTTGATTAGCATAGTTGCAGAGGTGCGTCATCCAACCAGCTACTGTACTTCTTAGTGGTTTGAGTGGTCAACCCCGAGCCTTGTTTTATCATGTTTGAGCGAGATGTCTAGCCCCCATGGGCATACTGTAGGTTTCGTTTGAACATTGTCGGGGACACATTAAGCGGGGGGCCCAGGGGTCCTCCCCAGGAAATTTTGAGCGTCAAACACATTTCCTGCATTCTGGTGATTTTTTAATGTAGAAATTGTGCCTTTTCTGCATCAATTTGTGGTGAAAATGTCTTTATTATGTAAAGGAAAGACTCAAAATTCAGGCACCATGTGACAATTTAAAATATAATAGAATATAATGCAGTAAGACTCTCAGGCAGTACTGCTTTAAAATATTCTCCTGTAGAAGCATGTAGCGTCCCCCCGGCCCCTTGCGTGAAGGTGGCAGAGCTTGTAGCAGGCCATGGTTGCAAGTGGTATTACTCACAAGTGCAGATATGGCTGTGCGCAATAGGTGCCAGACTGGGTGGTATGACGGCAACCACCGACGTGTAACGGAGCATGTTAAAATAACCGGAACAGTCCAAGACTCCAGTTTGGGGATTACAACTCTCACTGTTGAGCAGTTTGACACACATACCCCGAAAATCCCTGTGAGGCCCCCAATACTTATTTCATGTTTTTATTAGGGAGGACAAATGCCCCCCCCCAAAAAAAATCTAAGCCTATGTATCAGATATGGCAGATATCAGATTATGGCACATAAAGTCGGATAGATCAGTTAATGATCAAGTAGGGCAAATAAGTCTCACAGGCGGTCTGTTGTATATTTTTGCTTAATCTGTTTCACAGCTAATTGATTGAATGGGAACTGAGCTATATATATATACACACACACACATATACACACACACACACACACACACACACACACACACACACACACAGATCATCTCTTTGGTTGAGAAAGACAAATAGGTTGTGTGCATGTTACCTTTTTCCATCAAGTAGGCCTGGGTGGCAGTGTCTTACACTGTAGGTGTGTTGTTTTTAAGGGGGGGGGGGGGGAAAATTAATAAATTTTGGTGCACTTGTGAAGAGAAAATTATTTATTAAACACCAAGTTAAATCCCAACACAATGAGAACAACAACAACTTATATGTACCAATATGTACCAACCAGATGCGACTAGCGCATCTGGTTGATTACACTTTCAATTTTTCAATGCCGAGATACAGTATCTTATTATTTACCAGCAACTGACTGTGTCTCTCTGTCTCTCTCCCTCCACATATGGCCTGCCATTGGGTTAAAGTGAGCCGCCTGAAAAAAACAAAACGCTGCAGCGACACAGACCGCATTAACTGTTTCAGCGCCTTGTGGGTGAGTCAGCTATTTTTGTATGGAAGACTATATGCCAGAGTGCTTTGGAATTAGCTATCTTTACGACTTAAAAATCAACAAACTGTTTCACAAGCACAATACTGGTCTAATTAACAGATTTGCTGAAAATAAATATTTTGATATGCCTTGAACATTAATTAACACTACAATTTAACACTCAACTTCTCATGAGTTTCACTATACAAGGGCATTTCCTGTTTTTTCAGACAGCGGAAAAAATACAATCAGCGATCTTTCATAAATACTTTTGCTATTGGCAAAAACTGTTTCCATGCATAATATTGGTGTAATTAAGAGATTCGTCGGAAACTAATATTTTTTATATGCTTAGAACACTAAGGCAAAACGTTTACACTCATCTTAGCAGGAGGACATCCATTGCCATGTAGTGGAGCTCGGCGTGTAACGCAGTCAACACGCACAGGTCCGCTCGGCGTAGGTCCCTTGCATAGGCTCTGTGTTGATTCAACGCAGAAGCATAAATCAGCTTTAACACCAAATTCTGTGACCGCAGAGGTCACTGTTGCACATTTACATGCTGATTATTATTGCTTTTTAACGGGAATGAAGTCGTTACGAGCCCCTCTGATTGTTAGTTCATTTCATTACTGCAGTAATCAAAAAACTAGTTTCCTCATCTGGGCATTATGACAAACATCCAAAGTTTGAACAAAAACAGAGGGGAAGAAGAAGAAAGATCCCCCTGTTATTGCTTCGTTGCCCACAAGAGACAATAACAATCAGCGTTTAAATATGCAACAGCAACCTCTGCGGTCACAGAATTTGACGGTAACATAAATTGTTATACACCGCAATAATCCCAATAATCTGACGATGTGTAAAAGGGGCTAAAGGCTGCTGAACAACCTGGAACAACCTGTGACGTGCGTGCGCAGGCTTAACAGACATGGGCGTTAAAGGGTCCAGACTTCCCACGTGATAATCTAAATAAATCTCTTCTTTTGCATTTTTAGAAAATAAAACATTTTTTGGTCTTTATTGTGTAGTATTTGTGTGTTCTTTTCAATAATTAAAACTTAAGAAAATATATGTATATTCTTAAGAAAATATATGTTCCCTGCACGCCCCCCCCATCCCCATTTAGGATGGGCGAGTTGTACAAGTAGGTGGGCACAGGCCTGTTAGGCCCACCCATAACACTGCGCCTGGTTCAAGTTGTGTTTCACCAATAAAATACATGTTAATTAATGTAATACCATTTCAACCAATGAATAAGGAGTTGTTCTACTTCAACACAGTAACTAATATTGAAGCTAGCACTAACATTTTCAACAAACGCGCAAAACACAGCTGTGATTTTCAACCCCTTTTTCTATTCATTCATATACGGTAATTTCTTCACTGGATAGACAATAGGTTCTCCTATTGAGACCCCAAGTATAGAGATTTCCCAGTAAAACTATTCTTTTAGTATTTAAAATATAATTTGATTTGATTATAATCTTTATGTAAAACTTCCAAATTCTGCCAGTTCCCATGGTGGCTGTGTTTCAAGGAAGGCCTACAGTGCAATGCAATATTCATTCAAACTTATGCTCTCTCTGTCTCGCCTCAGGGATATCCCTGGAAATGTTTTGATAATCATGTACACGGAAGCTAACATTAGACTAATTAGCCGGACTGAGAGCCTTAGAATTCTCATACCCAAATTATCAGGGTCACCAGATGCTAATGAGGTCATGAGACAATGCAAGGAAATTAAGTAGAGAAACCATGTGAAACCAACAGACCAGATGGAGTGCCAGGTGTTGTTTTGACTCAGTCATAGGAATCTTTTCGGTTGTTGTACACAAAAAGGAGAGTGTTCCAACAGTTAAACAAATTTTTAATTTGTGCAGAGATATTTAACCAAGTTAATATAGCATTGAAGGTAAAGCATTCTATATATATTTTATCAACTATTTTTTAATTATAATGTATATACAAAATAGAACCACCAACAGGTATAACCTGACAAATGTACAGAAATTGCTTTGATGCTCTATTGCATAGGCGGTGGGTGAGGTTGAGGTTTTAGGCTAATGAGGGAGGGAGGTGAATTCTAATAGCCTATGGCCTTTTAAGGTAGATAAAAATCGTCTGTTTACATATTCTTATTTTCAACTAGGATATGTTTCAGTAACGTTGCCCTGGCGACCTTATGTTTTGATCCCACAGCTGTTTAGAGATCGCTGGATAATAATGTGATCTTAATTAATTGAATGTAGCAGTGGTGGAAAATGCACACAGATGCACATTTTCTTTTGCAGTGGATTGCACATAAAATATGCTAATAAGATCAATGTAAAGGTTTGGTCTCTCAACAAGCCAGTCTGATGCACGGTCACACACTTGTTGTATGAGTTCCATTATACACGAATTAACTGAGAAATCAGCTACACCGATTCCAGTCCTGGTCACTGCTGGCAGTATCTGGGTTTCCAACTTTGTCTTTTCCTTTGAAAAATGTCAGAATATCCATCTTGTGAACTGACTGGCTTGCTTCTGAATCCCAAAATGTGCATGCAGGAAATTTAGGCATGCTCTCATGGCTTGTTTGAGTTTTAGTTTTTTTAAATTAAAAATAAGGTCATTGTCATCAATATATTTTATGTATCTGAAGATTTTTTTAGTCCACTCCCCACTCCCTTTCCCTACGCTGCCTTTGATTGGTATACCAACCAAACCAACCAACAAAACACAGACCAGAGAGTGGTCCAGCATTCACAAAATGTAAACAAACGCAAAAGCAGGAGAAGATTGGTCATAGCGACACGAACAGCAGGCTAATTCAGGCAAAACACGGAAGACATGGGCTTTTTTATTCTTTAACTTTAGCCTAGTTGTGTACACAATACATTGGTGCAGGTACCATCAGATCAATTCACACATTTTAGAGCAATCACATACTGTACTGTCAAATGTATCTTATCATTGCAACTCATCACCTTTATGTTTTACCTGCTGCAATGTAAACGTGGACTATGGAACATTATATTTCTTAATATATACACATAGCCCGGTCATGAATGAGGCCAATTTAGACACATGCGTGCAAGCATGTGTCTAAAATCCAAGACTAAAAAATTTACAATAATCAAAGCATAGCTAGCTAGCATAAGGATTCTAGATGCACAGATGTTCAGTCAGTGACATCCTGACACTAGACTAGTCCCAAACTTCAGCGGGATCACAAATGAGGGCAAAACTTAAAGCGATCTTGATTGGCCTGGCCCTTTGCCACGTCATTACAGTGATTGATTGAAGTGGCAGATCCGTCGGGTGACGGCGGAAAGCACTTAAGTCATAAAACAAGGTCATTTTCACCATGTGACCGACTCATTTGCTGTGGTTGTATCCACTCGTCTTGGCCTGACGCATGCAATGTCAATTCCATGAACCAGTGAGAGATATTTCACTTTCACTTGATGACAGTCAACCCGACAGCAGCCTTGTAAATGCAAATTGTACATGAGAGACTAATCGATATGCATACATGTTTTCATGCAGCAGTCTGTGTCCAGTCTGCTATCTGTATTGGTGCACACAGTGAATCATATGAGCTACAGATAGAGCTAACAATATCAAAACACAGACTTAAAAACACAACATGGCAAGACAGTTTAAAACATCACTACACATTGAAAAAGGGAGAGAATACAACGAACGTCAGAAGATAATGCTCAAAACAATAACTACCCCCTACGGTATGTTGACAGTCTCACTCAAAAACATTAGCACCCTCAATGTCCATGGAAGCAATTTCGTTTACAGCATACTGTGAGTACATACTCACAGTACACAATTTTATGTACATTTAATGTATGCACATGTAATGTATGCACTGAAATCCACTGCATCCGTTTTGGTGTGTGTGTGTATTAGTGAATGGGCACATCATTTGAATCTAAATTCGTGCACCCCTGTCCTCATGAAGAGGAGCTTTTGGGGAACTCGTGGTTCAAAGCCTACATGAACCTCCACGGCACTACTACAGGGGAGTACGAGTGGTGGAGGAGCAAAATCACTTCGAATGCCCTGTGTCTTTTGTGCCTTCATTTAGTGGGAGGGTTGGTATGGTCAGGGAGTACACTGAATGCCATTACCGGAGTTTATGGTGTGTTTGAGAGCCATGGACAAGCTCTGTTAGGTGCTTACATGCTCCTTGTGTGGGGGAATTTGGAGGAGAGGGAGATTTCAGTGATCTAATTAATTACTGGTGTAAAAACGGCAAACATCATTAAAGTGTAATTCCATTAGAGTTTCTCATTCCTGTGATATTCATTAGCAGACAAGAGTGGTAAATGGATGCCAAGGGAGTGAACGTGGACAGGCATCTGAGGCCGAGGGGGGGGGGGGGGGGGGGGGGGGGGGGGGGGGGGGGGGGGGGGGGGGGGGGGGGGGGGGGGG
>JAOEHI010028913.1:0-14113 GCA_025447815.1 Percopsis transmontana | reverse complement strand
TTTTTTTTTTATTTTTCGTTTTTTTTTTTTTATCAGAAAATTTTGTTAATTGTTTGAATTGGGTGTGAACGTGGACTGGAATGTGTGGCAGACACCCCCCCCCCCCCCCCCCACACACACACACACACACACACAGATTAATCTGCAGTGCTGAGGGGAATTTAAATGTTGCTACAGGCGGAGATGTAGACATATAATGAATTAAAGGCACATCCCTCAATTTGTGCCAATGACATTGTTTTGACATGAGACTCAAAGAGCGGATGCCCCATCCCCACCTGAATGCTGAGTGGCTGGCACTCCTCGCTACTCCTCCCCAGTCTAAAATTGCATCAAATGTGATTTATAATGTGTAATGCCTTAACTGCATTTGGGAATAATGTTAAAATACTGTACTACAGCTGTCATAAACCACACAGTTGTAGCTTGCTACATGGGTCTTGGATGTGCAATTGCAAGCTAAAGATGTCTTTGCCATAATCATTTTTTATATGAAAATTTATGGCAGATCCAATATTGAATTATTTTGCTTTAGGTTATAAAAAAATATATATATTGTTTTCATCAAAGTATGAGCACATATTCTGATGATAGAATTACAGCACTTTGCAGTCCAAGATTCCATGAAGATATTTTGAATACTGAAATATGGACAACATACCGACTTAACACTTAACAAATTGCTTTCTTTTCACATGGTTCAATATCTTAAAATCGGTGGCATGCTAATGGGGCTATCTTCTGTGTGTTAATAAAAGGCTGGCGTGGTATGTCGACCCTTGAGAACATACCAAACATTTTGTGCCATGTTTTGAAGCAGCATGAACAGCTTGCACTATAATAGTCCTAGCACTTAAACATGCTCTCTAATTGGCAACCCCATTAGTCCATATTGAGTGCTCTTGATGGGGAGGGACCAATTCAAGGGCCCTTGAGAGCAAAATCAAGAGTACAATACTACAAGATTACTACTTTGGCCCCCTGGTCACCCTTCAGCCAGCCCGCCCATAAAGAAGGGGAAAGGATTTTTGAAGCCCAGCCACTAGAGGGGGCCCAAAAAATGTTTTGACATGAGGAAGAGGAGGGGGTCCATCTGTTCGTCAAGGTGTCCTGCCATTTCTTTGCTTAGGCCCGCCCTTTAGTAAATTAAAACCTATGAGTTGAAGACTGCTATTCACACACACAGTTGACACCCTCACAGATACAAAAGACCTATCAACCTACCTAATATTATGTTGGCAACTGATAAAGGAGCAGAATACTGGATGGGGTCTCCGTGAATTGTTGGCACCCGTCCTCTTGAGAACTCATGAAAAGGTCGGGAGACAAACCATTACAAAGCATAGCAGGGTTTATGTGGTAGACTTCTCGCCCGTCACACTTTTGTCACTTAATCCATTCAAGTGACCTTTGACAGTCTCCAAAAAGGTTTCTTTTAACAGATTTTGTGCCGCATCCCCGTATAATCTCAGAGGATGGTGTGGGCCATTGCTGAATGATTAATGCCCCGCTTTGTTCTGCTTCAAAAAGGTTTTCTTACAAGCCCTATTCAGCCGTAGATGAGTGCAGAGAAGACACGCTGACAATACCACAGGAATAAATAACATTTTCACACCCCATAGTCATATCGCTCAGGCTATTGTCAATAAAATAGAGAGTCTTTCAGGGTATGATTCATTACTCCTAGAGCAGAATGCAGATTGCCTGCAAGGTTTTCTGATTTCCTAAAACACAGCGGCGTAGAAGTGCAAATAAAGTGCAACGAGCTCAATCCTTTCCACCTTTGTCGTTTATTTCCCCATGAGTAAGACTAATGGTCTCAGACTACATAAGCTGCTGTGTTAGATTTGTATTTGTCACGAAAAATCCATATGGAGGGATCCAGAAACTTATTTTTATATATATATATATACATATATATATGGTTATGGAAACGACAAATCTTTATTCCAGTCAAGTGCACCTCAAAAATGCATGCATAATGAGACTAGCCATGGACCATTATGTATCAATCTGCAGTGATGGAGCAAGGTTCTGACTCTTTACGTCCATTTGATCAAGTGTTGATTGCTCGAGGAAAGAAATTGTTTGAGTGGCACAATATGGCACTTTAAAATATAAAAAAAAAATATATATTTTGAATTTCATCATTTAGTAGATGCTTTCATCAAAAGCAACAGAACAACAAGTATAAAGGTACACTCCTGAATTTGTGTTTGAACATTCCCTTGTGGTTGAAACCAGCATTACAAAAACACTGGTGTTTTGATTTGAAACTCCAAAAGTGCACGAGTGCTGAGTTACTCGCACTCCTCTCCTACAGCGCTCAGAGGCTCACACAATTCTCTACCCCTGTCCCTACAGGCAGGCACACACACACACACACACACACACACACACACACACACACACACACACACACACTTTTACACAGCTGTGTTTCAAACAAAAACGTTAATGTAGACTGTCATGGCTCATTCTCTAATAGATTTGATCAGTGTATTGTATTCTTGTTTTAAGTCAGATTCTATAACATAGGTGAGATGTAGGCCCACAGGATTCCTAAAAATCATCCTAAATCACAAATTTGTGTGATATGTTTTTAATGTGCGGCACGTTTTGAACACGAGCGGAAATCTTTTTGAAACACGACCTATTAAATTCCAGGGGTTTATACATTAATGAAAATTATTTCATTAAGACATATCATTGACATGAATTGGTGCCACATGCACATTTTAAGAGGTTACGTCCTTAAACAAAAGACACAAAAGGGGACAGAAGAGTAAATCATCCCTGTATGTGTCCTAAGCGGGGATAATATTAAATGAGAAAAGTTGAATATTTTAAAGCAATACTGTCTGAGAGCCTTACTGCATTATATTTTGAATTGTCACCTGGTGCCTGAATTTTGTGTTTACCGACATAAATTGGTCCAGAAAAGGCACAACTGCATAAAGCTTTCACCAGAATGCAGGAAATAAAGTGTTTGACCCCCAAACCCCCTCACTTCATGTTCAAACGAAACACACCATACATATCTCTGTTTAGTGCAACTTCGACAGGGATATTAACGGTTTTCTCCTGGTCATTTTAAAATGTGCACACCACCCATGAGCAGCTGCTAAATAACACAGGCCAAAGGAAAACAGATGTGCTTGTCACCACATTATCAGGCCATTGAGAAAGCATGACGAGGGCACACGTCTGAGAGGAAGCCACTGCAATTTTCACAAAGTCTAATGATTCATCCGAGCCGGGCGAGCCATTTGTCTGTGTCAGAGTTTATGTGATGCTCCCAAACACTTTGCCTAGCCCCCTAACTTTCCTGTCTCCCACCCTTGAAAGCCAAATCAATCAAGTCCACCATGCAGGAAACTGCTGAAATAAAGAGACAATGAAGTGGAATGAAGAAAAGCAGGATTGATAGCATTAAAGGGACTTGGGACAGGTTCTTAGGAATTTCCTAGCCTGCAGGTATGGGGTGAAGTGTGCTCCCCGTGCCACACTGCTGAATAGGAAATATGCAAACAAATGAAGTAAAGGCAATGTAATCATATATTCGCTACTGCTACTGCTGGTCCGATGAATGAGTCTCTTCATTTATGTAGAGTCACAAAGGTCCCCTATGTAGAATAATCAATCATTTGGTGTCTCTCCATGACACGAGAGCCATGATGAGAACACAGTGAAGAACAATGCAGACACATTTGTGTGCCGAGTTTCCTTTGTGGTTAAAACCAACATTATAAAAATTAGTTTTAGTTTGTGGCTCGCATTCCCGACGCATAGTTTAGTAGTGAGGTAGGGCAGAACTTTGTTTCTGTAGGAGCTGTAAAGCAAGCAAGGAGTGTACATCAAAGTGAGGTTGTTGTTTAGTTCAAATCCTCAGTCTTTCTTCTGGTCAGAGTTCAATAAAATACATACAATAATTTCCATCTGAAGATTATATGCGTTATGCAAAAGAATCCTTGTGAAAGTTGAATAGACATTAATGAACAAAAACATCTAGGCTACTGTCCACAGTTTGATAAAAGAAAAGGCATCTTTCTGTTTCTGTCAATGTCGTACACTGCTCGTTGAAGAAAAATCAGAGAGCACCCCAGTTGAAGGGCACACTGTTTTTTATTCAAAGAGAGAAAAGGCTTGTAGATTATAAAATCCAAGTGCTTTCTTGGCCAGCAATTTCAATAGTCACGGTGGTCCTTGAACATCATTTGATGCACTTGGGTATCTGTGCCAATGTCAAAAAGTAGTTGGCAGGCCTGGTATTTTATTGCCCAGGGGTGAAAAGACATTTTCTGGCTCTCACTCTTCATTTACAGGAGAAACAAGGAAATGATTAGCATTTATTATTAAGTTAATTTTTCAAATTGAGCTGGGCTGAGCAATGTTTGTCATTATGTAATTATTGTAAGGCCTTTCAGAATGGAGTAAGTAAATGGGACCATCAAAAATTTAATTCTCCAAAACACAGCTTGTTTATATATCGTGTCCCTTTACAATTAAGTTATTTAACAGATGCTTTATTCCAAATTATATTACAATTACATGGAGCAGTTAGGGGTTCAGCATCTTTCTCAAGGATGCTTACAGGTAGGCCAACTCTGGCGCTTGAACCCATCACCTTCTGGCTGGGAGTCCAACACCTAGACCATCTCCCCTCTCTTTGTTCTAATGGCTTACTGGGTTTTGTGCGTTTGATCTTTTCCAGTTAGCAACAGACTGCTTATCATTGTGAGCCGTTGAGAAAATAGATGAATCATATGGTCACAGTGCGATTCTGGGTAATTTAGCCCTCTTCACAACTATGACTTTACATGAGAAGGAAACCAACCATAGCATGCCACGACGGGCCAGAAAAAGAAAAAACACTGGCTTACCTGCGGCAACACAAGGTGAAGTCTTGTCGCGATGTGACATTTTGAATCTTTAAACATAATCCCACAAACACCCAATGAAAACGACAGGACAGTATTACTTGTTACCCAGTTTTTATGTATTGGAGATCACTATGTGTGGGCTAGTATCATGCTTGTGATGCTAACACAATCTTGTTAACATTAATAAAACGGTTAAATGTTAACTTACTATATTCATATATTTAGACACAATACTGTCTGTGTTTAAGCGTGCTCCACACGGTTTTATTTTCCCAGTTGTAATCACTCACCTGGTATACTGGAATCATTTGTGCAGGATTTGACACTGCCTGCTATAATGTTGCCATCTTCAGTGTCTGCTGGCCTTTCTCCCGACAGGTCTACCCCGAGCTCCTTTTCTAGGGAAGACAGGAGATTAATAAATTACCCACACCTGCCCCTAATCCCCAAACCCTGTGAACCACAACTACAAACATTCCCTCCCACACACAGGAAAAACTAAACCACAACTACATATGGAAAAAAGCTGTAACAAATGTAAGGCTTAAAAGAAATACTGTTATAATGTATTATATAACTTATTTACATTTACAGTATTTAGCTGACGCTTTTATCCAAAGTGACTTACAATTAGTACATATTACATGGAGCAGGTAGGGGTTAGGCATCTTGCTCAAGGATGCTTACAGGTAGGCCACCTCTGGGGATTGAATCCATGACCTTCTGGCTGGGAGTCCAACACCCAGACCACTAGACTATCCTGCCCCCCACTTCTAATTCTACTATTGTAATACTAATATTTATAATATACATATAATAAATACTATCTCTTTAATCGAGGTAATGTGTGAGATCCAGTAGCATTACAGTAGAACAGACATGCAGAGCCTCATTTGCACCCTTTGATCATGTTGTCTGTTCTTTTCAATGCCTCCCTGATGTAATTCTATTTATTACTATTACCCTTTGTGAAGAATCAAAAAAACAACAATCTCCCGCACTGTCCGGTCTTGTGCTGCAGTGCTACCTTGTCTTAACAAAAAGCAGTCCCTGCCGGCTGGCCCATTTGAGATCCCCTACAGAGAGGAGGGAATTAAATAAAAACTCCCTTATGCCCGGTCAGGACCACTGTGGCTCTGCTAATGAAGACCAGGTTGCAAGGCATCGGGGGGCTGGTTCCTTTTCCATGCTCGTGCAACAGCCACAGCAGTGAAGCATTTATCACCGCCACCGGGCCGATGTGTGATGAAGTTGTGATGATTTGGACAGGGAAGGGAAAGTCCTAGGATTCTGGGCTATGAGGCCGATCCTCTTTGTGAGAATGCTCCCATAGTGCCCTTCTCTCAGGGCCATTAGGGCCAGCGAGGAGTTCATCCATCATGTCACCCGCACGGTGGTGCGTTGACAACCCCGCTGGAGCTACAATGCCACAAATATATCTACACTCTTATACTTCCTTCCCCTTAACCGGCACTATGGACATTCTAATCTCCCAGATGGTAGGGATCCACTCGTGTTCACATGTCGCCCATCTGATGAAGGTGAATTGAGCATAACCTTGAAATGATGTGTTTGCAGGGGATGTTTGTGTTCAACACAGAAGCATCTAAATAAAAGCATCTGCTAAATGACCTAATTGAAGTAAATATTCACATTGTCATCACCTTGAAACTATACAGTGACTCATGGACATTTCCCTTTAGAGTTGATACAATATGTAATATATTTATTAACAATCCCACATTTCTTTTTGCTACAGTGTCCTCAAGCCTGTTATGAGAGAATCAATGGTAAGCTGTTCAGAGCCATTCTAGTCTCGTTCAAATAAGCCACATCTGAGAAACAAGATTAGATATTGATCGGCACATTTGCTGGGTACACACTCAGTGGGAGTTCAGCAGATATGATTGTGGAGCATTATTGGTTCATCCCCTCTTCTGTATATCATCACAGCTTGTGATTTTCAACCAATAACGCAAGGGTGTAGTTTGATTAGAAAACATTAAAGACATCCTTATTGGACAATTTCAAGACATGTCCGTTGGCTTGTCATGCTTCTGACAGTTCATGTAAACTTATTTCTTGAGAAAAGACTTTGCCTCTAACATATTGTAGCATTCACATAAGATATTAGATGACTGATAAATCCGGCAATCCGGAAAATCTGACCGGCATGAAGATCTCACATCCTACCACCAACTCCTCCCTAAATTCACCTCAACCGCCTCCAACCCCAGGAACCCCCCCATTTTCTTCCCTCCTCAAACCCCCCCCAATCCTCCCTGTCAGCTGATGATTTTGTTACCTTCTTCTCAAAGAAAGTGAATGACATTAGCCAATCTTGTTGCCCCTCCCTCTTGTCTCTGTCCCACACCGCCTGTCAGGGCTGCCACCTGCCCACTTGACCCTACGCTTCTTCTCCAAACCATCTTAAATGACATCCTACCATTCCTCACGTCTCTGATCAACTCCTCTCTGCCCACAGGCTCTTTTTAAGACAGCTAGAGTCAGACCACTGCTCAAGAAATCAACCCTAGACGCATCCAAAGCCCAGAACTACAGACCGGTATCTCTCCTTTCCTTCTTATCTAAAACCTTTGAGCGTGCAGTCGCTAGCCAACTTTCCTCCGACCTCTCACATCACAACCTCCTGGACCCTCACCACTCTGGCTTCAAGGCTGCTCACTCTATTGAGACTGCTCTTCTCATGGTGACAGAAGCCCTGCACACTGTCTTTCTTCCCTTTCCTCAGTCCTCATCCTCTTGGACTTGTCTGCTGCATTTGACATGGTAAATACACTTGTCCCTGGTTCGGCCGCCAGCGGGCCTCAGCCACAGCTGCCGCTCGTCCCTGGTCCGGCCTCCGGAAGGGCCCAGACGCCGTCGCTGCGGCTCGTCCCTGTCCGGCCTCCTGAGGGTCCCAGCTGCCACCGTCGCTGCCGCTTGTCCCAGTCCCAGCCGCCAGCGGGCCTTGGCCACCGCTACTGCGCGTCCCTGGTCCGGCCTCCTGAGGGTCCTCGCTTTCTGCCAGAGGGTCCCTTCAACACAAAAGGCGGCGCCAGGAGGCACGCCTTAGAGGGGGGGGTTACTGTCTGTACTGTACTTACGATTGGCGTGACAGTAACCCCGGCTGCGTACCTGCGTACCTGGGGATTAGCCCCACACAGGTGCGCCTCATTAGTTTAATTTTGGACTCAGCACTGTAATTTTCCATTTGTGATTTATTTGCCGTTTAGCTGTACATTGTGTCCTTTAAGTTAATAAAATAAGCTTTATGAGTTTCATTGTTTCCACGTCTGCCTGCGTTTTCCCTCTGGCTCGCGCTTACTCTCTCCCCTCCAAGGACACATCCTTACACCAGTAAAGTTTCAGTACAGGTTTTTCTGAATCTTAGTGCTGCATTCGAAACTGTTGACCAATCAATACTTTTGGACAAGTTGGAAAATTGGGTTGGGCTTTGCTAGAAAAACTAAAAAAAAAAAAAATTATGTATTTGAGCTAACTAACGTTACATGTGGAGTCCCCCAAGGTTCAATCCTGGGGCCATCTCTACTTAATCCATACATGCTACCACTAGGGCAAATTATGCAAAATAACAATATCGCTTACCATAGTTATGCAGACGACACTCAAATCTATCTAGCTTTATCAACAGATGACTATCGTCCTATAGATTTTCTGTGCCAGTGCATTAAGCAAGTCAATGACTGGATGTGCCAGAATTTCCTTCAACTAAATAAGGACAAAACTGAGATTATTATCTTTGGTGCCAGCTATTTCAATATTCACGGTGGCACTTGAAAGCACAAAATGACTGAATTGAAGCCCGAGCAAGAACAATATTTAAAACTATTCATTGAGGGCATACGACATATACAACATATGTCATTTCGCTTTCAGTGATGATTGGTTATAGGCTGCTCCAATGGTATTAAATTTGGCCAAAGTCTACGCCCATTAGAATGCAACAACTGCAAGTAATCCCCCAATCTAGCGTTAATTTGGGTCTGGTTATACAAGGATAAAAGTTTCTTGCCTGTCCTTGTGTAACGGAGGCCAGCGGTACAGCAAGGTGCTGCTCTGTGCAGGGTAAACCTCACTCCCCGACACCTTAAGAGACGTGTTAGCGACAGATGCTAGGGCCCATTGGGTTTTAGCCTCCCTTACTAACACGTCCGCCTCCCACGCCAGGGATCCGGATTCGAGTCCGGTGTGGGACTCGACCGGTTACAATGGTGCCGTGACCCGGATGGGAGTGAGGTTTAGGGGGGTGAGTGTAATGGGGGCCAGCGGTACAGCAAGGTGCTGCGCTTTGCGGGACTCGACCGGTTACACTTGCAATGGTGGAATGAGCTTCCTGCAGCAGTCAGGCTGTTATTATTTTGAGGATTGAATATGTTATGTTATGTATGTTGTAAAATGTAGCCCTGATGACATGTTGCTGTCATTATTCTAACACAATGTTGATTACTTTTAATAACTGGTGCATGACCTACACGTATTCAACTATTGACAAATGCTTTGGATAAAAGCATCTGCTAAATGCTGTAAATGTATATCTAAATCTGCTGGATAAGGATTGTTTTTTTAGCGCTCAAGAAGTTTTAAGGGGATGTGTGTCTGGAATTTGCCATTTTGGGTGAAACTAAAGCATTACAAAAACAATTGAAAATCTGAGAGTGCATGCCCCTACACCATATGGTGCAGGAGGAGTGCTGCTTGGTAAGCACTCCTCTCTACTGCTACCATTATCACACTTATAGGTCCACATTGTTCTAGTAGTCTGACTAATAGGGTGGTATATCATTTCAAATCCAGGAAGTTACAGCATGTCAGGTGGCAGTTTAATTTCATAAACATAACCTACAAGCACTTAAGACAATGGATGCTCTCATTAAACAACCTCTTTAATATTGACATGAATGAACTAGATCAAAGAATATATATTTAAAAAAATAAAATATAATAATAAATTTACAATTTTATACAGTATAAATTTCCAAATTCCCATTCCCTTCAAACTCAATTGATTTATCACGTCGATAACCATTTACATTTTCATACCTTTCTAATACATTGAAAGCACATTTTAACTTCAATGCTGTTTTACTGTTTATAATACAGTGTTATCACAAGGTTGATGCAAGACAGAGTCAAACAGCCTCATATAAAATAACGTATTGAACAGTGCTTCACAAATGCTCTCTTCATTTACTGGGATTTTTTCACAGTCAATCAAAGGTGTGGGTGTGTCCATGTGAAGGATTTAACTCTGCACACAATATTTTGACTAGAAAGCGATTCACCCATTACATTGTAGCTTGCCCATCTTTTCAAAATCCACTGTCTCTATGTAAACACGAACAATACATTTAAATAATTTTCACTAAATCTGTCTCATCCACTTGTTTTCCTTTGATACATTGTAAAGCATTATAGTAAATGTGGAAAAACACACTTTTTAAGGCAGACAGTTGTTTTCCAAAGTGGATGCTCTGCTCTACCCTAATATATTGCAGATTCATTATAAAAATATACAAATAATTCTATCAATTATTTTTTTTTACATAAAAACTATTAGTTCTTGATCATACTTTATAGGGCCTTGTGTACGCTGAAATAATTAAATAAAAGCATTAGTAAATCCTAATAACTACAGATATATACCCAAAACATAATTCTTCATAAATATTTATATGGTTTCCTACTTCTCTACAAATCATGGCCTCGATTAGATGTAATGGGAAAAAAAGATTGAACAGGAAAGAAAGACACCTTTTTCACAGTATAAAAATTCTTTCCTCTACCGTATTAATTTAAATTTAAATTTGATACAAATAGGAGCTTTCTGGACATCCAGTTTTACCATTTATCTCAGTATCAGGCACATGTTGTTCTATAGATCTCTATAGAACAACATGTGTTCCACACCTTATATTTCTGTTTCAATAAAAAAAAGTATAAATGTTCATCTTGAATCAAAGCATAACAATTGTAATGGACATCAACGTTACAAAAAAGGCATTCCAAATGAAAGATAAAAATGAATATCTGCGTCAGCAGGGTTCACCGCCAAATAGGGATTAGAACATGGAAACTAGCAGTAATTAATCAAATATTACAATTATGCTGACACAAAGGTGAAAGATAAAACTGTCAAAGATGATTTTCTGTAGTTTAAGTAACAAAAGTGATTTTGTCGTCTTTAGTTCAAACCAAAGTGTCACCAGAGCATGAGCAGCAGAGCAGCAGCACCATCGTGTGGTGAGGTTGAGAAACTAAATTTGGAAAGATCCTCAACTCATTCCCAACCGAACCTTGGGAGGGGTGATAAACTAAAGGAAAAACATGTCTCAGTAAGATATTGATATCAGAAGCCACAGGGCACAGCTTCAATCCACCTCGGCAAAGATATTTCTCTCCTAAAGTTGCTTTGGATAAAAGCGTCTGCTATATGACCTAATTGTAATTGTCCTAAAGGGTTGGAACACCAATTGGGTTGAGATCTCATGAAATCATTCAGTCACCCTGGAGGAGACCACTCCCATTAGGATATACATATTTCACCATGGGATAAACTGATCACTCAGAATAACTTTGTAAGGAATTGCAGTGACCCTTTCCTCTAAGGGGACAAGTGGACCAAAACCATACCAGGATAGTGCCCCCCACAGCATAACAGAGTCTCTGGATCCCCTCACTGTAGGGGTCAAGCATTTTAATATTATATTGGTGTACGCCACACACATTCACCCATTTGTCGAGAATATGATGAAGGATGACCCATCTGACCATATCACTTTTTTTCAGTGTTTGTGGTTTTTGCACCACTGAACACTCAAATGTGCATTTGTCTTTATAATGAGGGGTTTATGCAACCATACCATAATATCCCTCTTTCTATTTCTTGATGGACTTTTCTTGCTGACAGTGTGATTATCCCTTCTTGCCATTTTGATTCAACATCGAGGTCAGCCGGGCCTATATACATCGGTGTTAATTGCTTAATGCAGTACACATCTACAGAAAAGACTGCATTTCGTATGTTCCTTCACTCATTTATTCTGGGGTTTCCCTTTAATTTGTCTGTAAATAATTCATCAATTAATTTGTGACAAACAAGAGTATTTTATTTTATTCAATATGTTGAAAAATAAAAATGCAAATCTAAAACAAAATCAATTGATGTTATAATTTATTAGCATATATAATATTTAATTCATGTTAAAACATGAATTAAATATCATAAAACACTTCCACATACCAAATCAATTCTACATAAGACACATGAGATTGTTTTGATGAAATTTAAAATATTTGTAATAATTTGTCCTACCAGCTTTCTGCTATCAGAGGCTGCATACAGTAAATATGGACCAATATTTCAAGTGGAGTCTGGAACATGATTCCATCAGTGTACAACACACTGAGTCTGAGCAGGTGGCTACATTAGGCCCTTTGCCTCAATGACAACAGATATGCACAGGTAAATTACACAATAGATTCTTAAGTAGTGATACAATGTAGCAACATCTATGTTCCAATTTCAGGACAAGGACTCAATCACTGTGCTGCAGGATAGCATTTGTCACATACAAACTTTCTGAATGTGTGTGTTTGAAGAACAGAGGGTCATTTAGTTTCCTCGGAGAAACCAAATAAAATTGAACTTAGAAGTGAACACGACTCAAAATCATCCTCACGGGTAAGGCCTGAGAAGATCTTGGCAGTGAATCAGCGGAAAAAACGCCTGCTATGCTGAGCACACACTTGACCGGTTTGTCTCGATAGATGGGTAGGCAGCTTTCCGACTCCGACGAGCTGAAGGCAGGCTGCTACGCGAGGCTGTGCGGGCCGTAGGCAAAATGTACGCCCCATTTATTCAAGTGCACTGAACTTCAGCGTTTGCTTTATACATCTGTATTTTCAGGGTGCATGCACTGGGCTAGAGGAGCACATCAGAAAGAGTCGTAGGCAAATGTTGGTACTGTATGGTAAAAGCCTTCCTGTCCACACATTTAGGCAGAGGAAACAACCATACACCATCATCACCGTCAATTGACCATAGTTGATTCTGGTACAGCGTCAAAGAACGTCAAATGAAGTTAGTTATTTCATGCTGAAATAACCCCCCCCCGCGCCGAGTCAGAATTTCTACTTATTTATGGCCATTTTGAATAGATTTTGTCTCAATACTGCAGTTATGGCATAGACTGTTAGTTTCCTGTCATCTTCCACATTCAAGTGGTACATCATGTTGTTGGTGTTTAGTAGCGGCTGGCGTTATCGTAGGAGCTCACGTCCAGGTCGAAGAAGTCCTCCAGCTTCCACTGGATGGTCTCGAAAGTTGGCCTATCTTGTTCGTTCTCTTTCCAGCATTCAAGCATGGTTTCGTACAGGATCTTGGGGCAGCCGGGCGGGCAAGGCATCCTGTAGCCCGAACTGATTCTGTCACGCACCTGGTAATTATTCATGGCTGCAAGGAATCAAAGAGAGATACATACTTATTCAACTTATACTTATACTTCTGGGCATTCAACTGAACAAAGGAGGATGTATATTTAGATCTTACTTGGGTAAGGCATCTGGCCAAAGGTCATAATCTCATACAGCAAAATTCCAAAGGACCACACATCAGATTTAATTGTAAATTTGTTGTCGTTCATAGCTTCTGGCGCTGTCCATTTGACTGGGAATTTGGTTCCTTCCCTGGCTTCGTAGACATTTTCATTTTCCACCTGAAATGGAAATGCGTATCGTAACTTGGTGACATCAACTGACACCAAACATACAAAGATCTTTAACCCCTCAACTGTAGGTGGGCCATTGCCAAGAGTCACCTACCTTGAACATCCTTGCAAGTCCAAAGTCAGCCACCTTGCAGATGTTGTTTTCCCCTACCAGTACGTTCCTGGCTGCCAGGTCTCGGTGGATGTAGTTCTGCAGCTCAAGGAAAGCCATGCCCGACGCCACCTGGGCTGCCATCTCGATCTGGTCTGAGATATTCAGCTGGGAACCCTTGTCCTCTGTGATAAGAGAGGGTAACATATAATGGAGTCAGGGTTTTAAAAGTCATGCTTTCACTGCCAAGGTTTACACTCACCTAAAGGATTATTAGGAACACCATACTAATACTGTGTTTGACCCCCTTTCGAACTGCCTTAATTCTACGTGGCATTGATTCAACAAGGTGCTGAAAGCATTCTTTAGAAATGTTGGCCCATATTGAT
>JAOEHI010028904.1:0-25118 GCA_025447815.1 Percopsis transmontana | reverse complement strand
AAAATAACATATTTAAACAACACAATTTACATATCAAATGTACACATACTTACACAACACAATGATTATATACAGTGTAACAATGAAGAATACAAAATATACAATACACAATACAATAAAATAAGTGAGGAGGATATTAATATATGTATATATATATATATGTATATGTATATGAAAATATATATATATGTATGAAGAATATATTGAGGAGAATATGTTGGCAGTCCAGTGTGAGATTATAGCTGAATAAAGTGCAGTGCTAATTATGTATATATATATATGAAGACTATATTGAGGAGAATATGTTGGCAGTCCAGTGTGAGATTATAGCTGAATCAAGTGCAGTGCTAATTATTGATCCTGATGGATCAGATGTTCAACAGTCTGATTGCTTGGGGGAAAAAAATCAAACAGAACTAAACAATCCACGTTCCGCACACTGGAGCACCCTGCTTTCCCCATTAAACCACATAGGTAAATGAACTCCTCTGGCAGTGCAAGTACCATGCTCAGAACATCGGCAGGATAGCACTACCCAACTGCATTTCCCTCACAAGGAAATGCCCCAAGACTGGGGACTTCCCGAAAACTATGGTGCATAGCTCTACAGTAAGGACAAAATAGTTGCTCTCAAAGCAGATATTATGCCATTTCACTATTTCCTTGAACTGGGCTGAACCTTTGACTGCTTCATGCTACAGAGGCTCCGTCGAGCATCTCATCTGTTCCCGTAAAGGCTGGGAGAGGAGGGGTAAGTGCAGGTGATTTGCGATGATTGTGCTGGCAACGGGTAATGGGATGCAGTGTGCGCATACAGTATACAGTAAGAGAGAGCCTACTATTCCTACCATACAAGTCTTACAGGCTAGAGAATACAAGCAACTCTTAATCTGCTCAAACGCATAAGACAACATGGCGAGCGACGCGTGTACGCAGGCACAGATTGTGACACATACCCTTGGTCCCTTTCACGTTACACTGACAGCCCTCTGCGTGGATGTGACTCACCACACGCAGCCAAGCTGAGGGCTGTACTGGGGGCTGTAATGTCTATAGCAGTATAGTAGACCTAGCATGTCTACTATACTGATCATCATTGGATAATAGTACGCAGACGCGTGCGTGCGTGCGCAGAGCAACACAGAGAGGGGTGGGGGGAGCTGTCGTCGTCACAGCATCTTGACCTTGCAGCAGGGAGAGAGAGAGAACGCGTCCTTGTGATCGGTGAATGAAAGCAGCTGCAGGATCCTCACACAGGCTCCACAGAGTCACGTGGTCGCGGTACAGCCGGGGGGGTTTATCAATGCTGCTTCTAGCAGCATGCGGGAAGATGAGCCCCTCTCCCAAAGGCAGGCCATAACTCTTTAATGGCTTTTGGCAGACAGTATCAGCTGGAATAAATAAATGAGTCACTGCGAGCAAAGAACCTGATGGATTCATTCAGAAATGTGTGGGTGTACGCAGTTATGCTTTCTTTTTTTTTTTTAAAGAAATAAATTCCTATGACAGATTCAAATATCTGTATACTTCAAGAAGGAATAGAAAAGAGGTTTATTCCGATAGGTTGGGTCCTTTTAAGACAACATATTCAGCATAGTCTTTCTTTACGCCCCACCGAGTCACACCCAGGTCAACAGGAAGCTACAAACATCACTTGAACATGGGGTCATTAAAGGCTTCATTCTGGACCGACTTTTCTTTTCTTTTTCTTTTTTTTTTTTTTAAACATGCCATAACGTGATTGGCTGTATGAGTGGGAGTGACAGGATAGGTCAGAGATGATAGTTACAATCCAGAAACACCAGGGGCTGATTTGAAAATCAGTCCAGCCCTTTCAGGTCCCTTCAGACAACACAACTGTGAAATCTTTGCTTTTACGACAGGGGACCTTTAAGATGTGTGAGCGATCCAGAGGTTTACTGGTGGATTAAAACATCAGGGTTGAAGACAGGGATGCGTCAAGGCTGTAGAATTAACCAGACCTACCTAAAAGTGGGTCAGGATATTGTGACAATGTCCTCGGGAAGAGCTGTACTGAGCAGGGCCAGACCCAGTTTAGAAACAAAGGCTCATCTGTATACTGTTAAAATGGTTTGGGATTTAGCCGCACTGAGTCAAAAAGCCTGCTATGGTTGATCCACATATGGAGATATCAAATACTCAACTTCATATCATTCAGTATTCTGTTTAGAGTTAGAAAACAAGCCTATTTCCAAAACTGCCTGGCAAAATCTTTTCACAGGATCTGGTGTTTATACCAATGAGCAGCCGTCTGCAACTAGAAGATAGATGCTGGATAAATGTAGAACATAGTGACACTGATGTACAAAGACAAGGCCTTGGTCCTAGAGCAACAGTGAAAAAAAAAAAAAGGACAACATTCAGCCTGCAGTATTTTATACCCAGCTGGTGGATATAAGCCACTGCAGTTAAACAAAGTAAAAACTGTCCAGTGCAGAGATACCCAGCCAACTGGCACAGACAGGCAAGTGATGAGGGCCAATTTTAGCAGGTTGGCCAAAGGCCTTGTTCACAGACTCAGACCTGCTGCACTCCTGGCATAGTTTCACAAACCAAACACCTATTACACAGATATGGGTGGGGTAATGTAGAGTAGTGCAGAATATCTAGTCCGGTGGTTAGATGAGGGGAAGGGATTTCATCACCTTTGGTCTATTTAGTGCCCTTCCGCTACTCAGCTATATAGGCTATAGCAGTAATGCCATAAACCTATGGATTATTCAGCATTACACAGCTTTACTGGGGGGTGATCTATCCGTTTGCAATTTCAGTACAAAATCTCCTGCATTTTGGTTAATGCTCCAAAATAACATAGCGTTTTGACACTATAGAAGCATTGCGTTATATATATATTTTTTTTGTGTCTCAATATCCTGCATGCCAACCCACTAGCATATTGACTAGGGCTGTGGAAGAAAAAAAATAATTAAGCACAAGGACAATATACAGAACAAGACAGGGAACATATACAAAATGAAGAATATAATTCAATCATCAATACATTATTCATGTTTTAAACGGATTTAAAACACAGTGTGCAATCCAAATACTGTTCTAATAAAGTGGAATGGAAATTTTGAATGAAATAGCTGACAAATTGAGTCAAACCTAAGTTATCAATATTATGTGATATTAGACAACCCAGGTGGTACACAGCAAGCTGTATTTTCAGCTCTATTTTTAAACATTCAGTAAATTATGTAGAGTATCGCAATATGTATTGTATCCCCATGTATCGTGATACGCATCGTATTGTGAGGTCCTTGTCAAAACCCAGCGCTAGTATTATTTGTGCTAAAGTAGGAAGGAAAGAAACATTGCCAGTTGTTATTAAGGCTCAGAAGTGAAATAGGCATCACGCTGGCAAGGTACATCATGTTCCTTCCTTTTCTAGCATTTCCACCAGGACAAGGGACACAACAGCACCTTGTCCTCATGGATTAGCAGTGCACCCATATGTTTCCAAGGAACAGGTTGGGCTGGGCTGGGCCAGCTAAGCCCATGAGTCGCTTAATACCTTCTCTATTGCATGTGTCTTAATCTGGCAACAGAAATCGGATCTGCATCTGAAACTAAATGTCAACCAGCCTAAATGTAGCAGCTATTTACTACTCTAGGGTCAGACAGTTCCTCGGGCCTTTACTGACAATTCAATGGACTTCAGGACCAGGTCCAAAAGGAAACTCCTTTGGACCTGGAATAACAAGTGAGTAGGGGCTTTGTGTTGTCCTTTTGACATTCCACTGATGCTCCCCACAGACCTATATATAATCAGGGGCTTGACTACACTTCCTGTTATTGGGACAAGGCAGTTGGCACAAGAGGCTGCTTTGTTGGCTGAGCACTGCAGCAAAAATAACAAACAAATACATTGTTGCTCAGGGTGTTACTTCCTCAGGGTAGCAACATCTTATAAACATATACATTATATAGGCCAATATGCCCACAGCCATGCATATGCACGTGTGACTGTTTCACCATATGTCAGTGCAAGTCAGGATGGTGTGTGGTGGTTATCGTTACAGTTAAAGGACTACATTTCAATGTCCTTTTTTGGCATGGATTGTTGCCTGACGGGGCTGTTCGAGTATGTCAGAAACTGCGGAACTCTGCTGAGTTTAACGGTCTATAGAGTTTACAGAGAATGTTGTGACAACAAGAAGATCGCTTGTTAATGAGAGATGATCAGAGGAGAATGGCCAGACTGTTTCAAGCTGACAGCTCTGCATCTATGAACAACATATTGACATGTTGACCTTGGAGTGAAAGTAATGTATATATTATATACATTACTATTAAATACACCACCTCATGGGGGTGCCCCACGAAACCTCCCAAATCATTTAAACAACTGACCACGAAATGAATGAGATATAAGCATTACAGCAAAATCTCTACCGGTGGATATGCTTCTTTCGGGGTGCAGTATATAATATATTCAAACAAACACAGTAGGGTTGCGTGATATGACTATATTGGTGCGCATTTCCCTCTGGAAAACAAGCATGTTAAGCGGCACGCCATACTAAACAGATGTTGCACAACATCAGGACACAATTTCTCAAAGCAAAGCTAAATTCAAGCAAATAAATTGCAGTTTTGGATTTCAAGTTATAAATAGTCGCCTCCCCTCTTCTAGTAAAATCCCTTTTGCTACCATTAACTAATAGGTAAAAGATTAGATTGGGCCTGTGTAGAACTGCCAAGCCGTAAGAAGCTGCCAAGATCGACTGAACAACCCCTTCAACTCTGGGAATGTTGGTCATGTTAAAACAAGAGTAAATTAATTATTCCAGAACTAAGACAGCTGGAGGGCCGAGCACAAATCATGCAAGGGTACATTTGGTACATTCCTTCCATGTGGTTAATGGCTGGCTGCAGCGTTAGCACGGTTGAAATATTTTCATAGCACCTGTCAGAGAGCTGCGAGGCTCCTTGAGACCTGTAAAGAGAAAACGTATGTTTCGCTCTGAGTAGAATGTAGCAGTTACATTTTCCTCTTTAGAAAAACCGTTGGGCATTTCGAAGAACTGACAATTTTGAAACAAAACAGTGAAGTGAAGAGAGAACACCAAATTCCAGAAAGTAAAATGTCAAACCCAATCCCCTAACAGAAAAGAAGAAGAAAAAAAAGGCATTTTTTTAAAATGCCATAGGAAACAATGACAAAATGGCACTAGGCTAATGACAAATACAGCATTGTTCATTTTTTAGACTTTAAGTTTAAGACCTTTGAAAATAAATGTGAGGCCTTTATTATCAGTGAAATATGCCATGCAGATGGCTGCACAGAATCCTCAGAGGAGCAAAAGTGGTGGCAAAACTTGAGCTCCAATCCTGTGGGTTTGTGTCTACAGAGGCTTCCTTTTCCGTTTTGTTTTTATGGTCTCTGCCTCTATCAATTGATGACGGCAAATTGAGAATAAGGTTATATGTTCCAGGAAATATTTAGGAGATTGCAAAACCCAATTTGGACCTGTAGACATTTGACACCCTGTCTACAATGCCTTGCGACATAGTGCCTAGCCTGCCTCACACGCAAGATCATCGAGTCTAGACATGAATATGGTTAAAGCTAAACCCCTCAACCGAATTAAGGATGTTATGACACTAGCATGCTGAATCTATATTAAAAAAAAAGGACCACAATAGAGGAAATAAGAGCAAGACAGTGTGGGTGCTACAGAGAGTCACAAGAAGGGAAACGGATCACTAAATGGATTAAACTAAGCTGCAATCCTATTAATTGACTCCATTTTTAGCCAGCAATTAACCCCAATGTCCTGTATGAATTCATATTCTACACCAGCGGGCCGGGACGCCTCGAAGGGTCTCCAGGATGCTTTTAGGAGAGTCGTGAGATGGTTTCAAGACTTCGCAATAATCTCTTTAATAACAGTCTTTCAAATTTTATTTGATTATCAACCATTTTTTGGATGTCATTTATACTGTATATTTCCATGTTATGCTATACAGGTGTGTGCACGAGGTAGGTTTGCAAACAATAAAGCAATTCTTTTTTGGGGCAAAAACTTTGAAAACAACTGCTCTGCACTCCACTTATGCCAAGACGGCAATTCAGTCTCATTCTCTTCATCTGCCACATGCCTAGCTACCCTAGTTCATCGGGATGATTCATTCATTCCCATGTGGCCTTCCCAGTGCAGCAGCTCCAAACATGTAGTTCCACGAAGACAGGTCATCTCCAGCGCACTATCACTGGGGTGAAACTATGCTATAAATACTGGTCGATCCCCTCGGCTGCATTGAGCCACAGGTGTGGAGCACCGCTCCTCTATTTATAGCCATCTGTGTGCATAACCCAGCCTTTGCTAGGAAGATTTAAACATCCCGCATCCTTCTTCACCCCAGTGCAGAAACAAGATTCCCCTGTATCGAAAACAGCCACCCTCTGAAAGCCAATGAGGGGCAAAGACATACAGAGGATTTACTAACCAACTCAGTGATCAATAGCTCAGTAAAAGGCAAAGAAAAAAGTAGTGCAGAGCCAAATTCTTACAAAGGGCTGTTTAGTCAATCAATGTGTTAACAGTGACAGTTTCATTTTTTCATATTATTTCCAAGTCATTGGTTTTGTCTACCACAACATAAAGAAACACTAGTTGTGCTTTTGTTATAAGTGGCAGGCAGCAACAACGCATGCTTGGTCCATTAAATAAGATGAAAAGACAAATCTATACATTTGTGCCACTTCTTCATCCCTAACCCCTACCGCCTGCCCAATAGGCCTTCCCTGTTGCTAGGCCATCCTTGTAAATAATAATAAAAATAATGTTCTTAAGTGACCTGCCTGGTTAAAATAACAAAAACATTTATTTTATAGCCATAAAATATGATTGCTACCGGTAATGTGCAACACTAATGAAGAAGATTGTAGTCTGCACTGTACACAAAGTATGTAAACATCCATATCCTCCCCTGGGCTCTAAGCCCCAGTGAGTTCATATGTTACTGTAGAGAAAGACACCAGAGAGGGACTGAATCAGGCAGTGATTTTCCACTAGCAGGCTGTTGGTCCCTATCGCTTAGTCAAAAAATGCTTACTGCCATCCATTCACTCAATGTCTTCCACCATTGGGCCAAGACCGACTGACTTATATCTTAGTCTGACTGCAGACATTCAGAGAAAGAAAGATTAAAACTACAAAACAGCGGTATTAAAATGAGGGGTTGATGAAAAAATAAACGGAGAGGAAAAAGCAGTTCATAAAGGAAAAACGCAACTCGACTGAAGCACTCAACCCAGAGAGCAAACAGAAGCATTCACCAATCCTTGCTAAAAGCCTAGGCTCTGAATTTTTAACAACACAAAAAGGGACTAGCCCTACTCATAGCGGTGAACCAAAGTTAAAACATAACAGGTTTGTCATACCAGGTATTCGGAAGCATAAATGCATGGGCATAATGTGCAGGTCTCGAAACCCAAAGAAAAGATCAGCTGGAGTAGAAATCACATGGACCCATTACAAAATAACAAGCCAAACACTAGTTCTTTTAATACCCCTTTACCAGTGACTATTTGTTCATACAATACACAAATTCAACAGTAGCTTCAAAGCTTACACGCATTTATCTCCTGACAGGAGATTTGTCAGGCAGTAGGAAAGGCTGTTGTTATTAAATCTCAGAAGCTGATAAGGATTCCTATATGACTCACTTATTGTTAAAATGCTTGGAAAGATACATCTGTGTTAGTCTGCAGTACACAGTAAACATTCAAAAGGGCATAATTTCAAATTAGAAATGTAGGCCTATATACACAGTACATGGGTTTCTTTCAGATTTTTGGTGGATGTACAATACACGTTGCTATCATAGCAAGTACTATTTCAATTCAACCTTCCTAATACAGTGGCTAATAGCACTCTGAACAGAAAGTAAACTGCAAGCACTGCAGACTGGAGTCTAATAAGTAGCCGTCAGTGGTACTTTGCATGCCAGGAGTCAAACACATGCAAGGTGAGCACATTCTTATTAAACTGGTAGAGGTGATCTCGGAAGTGTTGCATAATTCCACATTTACAGCATGCAATATTCATGTTGAGTCAAGGTCAGACACAGATGGGTGAGCACACACTTACCGCCATCACCAGCTCAAAGGGGTGCTTGTACACCCTCACAGGTGACTGGTATTTCTGCACCATGGTTGGGATTACAACGGCGTCAGCAACCTTAGCAGAATAATAATAATAAGAGAAAGAAAAGAAACAAACACAGTTTATGTAACTATAGGGCTTTGGCGAGAGTGTGAATGGTTGTCACCCACAGCTCCATTGCACTGGGTGCCGTCATTGCTACAACAACAAACAAACTCAGTGCCAAAAACAGCATTATCACTGTATCTAGCTCTGCAAAGAACATTTGACATGTAATTAGATAAAGGTGTGTGTTTTGAGTTCTCAAGCTAGATGCTGTGGTCTGTTCGAAGGATAGTGTGTGTGTGTGTTGGCCAGATGCCTGGACTGCGAGGGAGCCATCTGAGGTAATAGATTGCAGGAGGGACTTCTCTGGCGGACCAGTGTCTCACTGATCAATGGATGCAGCATTTTCCCGCTCATTGATAAAAAACCCTACCGCAATGAAATATCCCTGCCAAAAATAAATAAATAACAGGACCTTTCTGGGCTAAGGAACATAAATGTCAACTGGAAAGGAGCACAAACTACTATACTACACAATTACTGGTGTACAACGACTTAAAGTGTGGGAGGGACCAGTATGTCATGAATGACCAGGTTTGGGGCATTCACTGAAATCCAAGAAGGATCCTTCACATGCTGGGACCTACTAGGTAGTAGGGGCTCCTAAATGAGACATCAACAACAAAAAAAGAAGGTTCTAGTAATTTGTAAACCGATAGTGGTTTTATGCACCCCACAAGTACATTATAAAGTGATATTTAAAAGTAAATCTCATACACATATTGGTTAGGCAGCTCTGTGCCATAGCCTATGAGCCACATAAGCAAAACATAGCTGGGTGGGGGGCCAAGTTTGTCTTGAACATGGTGTGCCATGTTGTTTTGCTCAGCATGCTGATACAGGTCTTTCTTTAGCAACTCCTACTGTTCCAGGTTTTCAGCTGCTGTGATGGCTGTGGGAAACAGCGCACAGATAGGCTGTGCACACTACTCATTAAGGGATCAGGACAGGAATACTGCTAATTAACTAGCTATGCCTGACACAAAACTGGGTTAGCAACAGTAATTCTTTCTATCGTAGCACACAAACGAATATTTACCGTCATCGTTCAGGCCCTGTAAGCAACATAAAATGTGAAAGAATGTGTTGATGATGACAGGCACACAAACAACCATAATATGCTCCACGTTAGGTTTTGTTTGTGTCTAACGTTACAGAAACGCACCCAGAAAGAAAATAAGAGGCTACATTGTAGGCAAAGCAGCCGAAACAGGATTGAAATCTAACACGGGTATAGGTGATATTTATATTTCATTTTCATACATTATATCATATTAATACTTATTGTTGTATAGTAAGTTAACGTTACCTAATAACGATATCGCTGACCGAGATCCTAGTGTTGCCAATGTTCACATACAAACAATCTCTGTAACAGGAATTAAAGCACATGATATGCTGTACTTACCAGTAAGTCAAACAGCTATAGAATTGCTGGATAAATTACTTAGATTCGTCTTTCTTATTCCTTCGGAAATGGCAATCGGAGCAAACTAGCCATTTCCTGCGTTGGTTTAGCACTTCGCCGGGTGGTGAGCAGCTAGCTTTGTTGTGTTAGCTGGCCATCTAACCGGTGTGTTATAAACTTTACAAGACAAGTCCAAATTCACATGACAGCAACTCCTAACTTCGTGCAGTTAGTTCACTGCTGAGAGTGCCGTGGTAAATATCCAAGCCACATACACAATCCGCTGAAAGCTACCCCGACACACAGAAGGACCTCTCTTATCCAGCCCACTCCCCTCTGTCACTCACGCTCATACCGATGTAAAATAATCTCCGCCCACTGTTAACTGCCCCGTTTTTTCCGGGCTCAGCACTGCGATGCGTTCATAAAACAATACACTGCTTGTCTATCCTCTTATGAAACAAATTGAAGGAATACGAATAAATTAATTTATCCCTAAGCGAGTCAACAAATTGTGTGCAATATCCGAAACAGCTTTCTTCTGAGGATATAGACGCATTAAGAATGAAGAATGAAAGTGTTTATGTATAATTTTACCATGCAATCAGCTCAGTATAATTGTTTGATCAGTGTTTAAAGGTCACTATGCAAAGTCGTTGTTTGTGTGCTTTACAGTGGTTACGTAAGGACAAAACAATGCCAGCAAAGAAATTAATCCACCATGAACTGGAAGTAGGCTATGGTGAATTGGATTCTCTCTCTTGTCTCCCTCCTGTCCCATATAGGAGCCTATTTGTGTGCTTGGCATCCACCAAGGCTTGTCCAAGACTAGGGAGTCTTTTGTTCCCATCGAATCACACAGGAGAATGGGACCAGGCCTACTCTGAGAATGTAGGCTATAAATGCATTATTATTTAATATATGACTGAAGTTTCAACTTGGATACATAAATATATGTTTTGTAAGATAACTCATCTTAAAAAAACTACTTTGCTAGCATATTATGGCATTTTGCAAAACGCGAGATGGAAGCTATAGTATCTCTGTCTACAGCACCATCCCATGGACAATGTTTGACATTACAACATATTAATTTCAAGACAAATTAACAACTAAATGAATTAACAACATCGTTTCCTAGTTTTTGCTACAAACAGAAGCATGTACACGCCTTACATCCTCTATTGCAGCGAAGAAGATATATACAAAATATCATGAAAGTACTACTAAAGGTGTAGGCCTACTACAGCACATTAGAATGTTGTTGTTTAAACACAATGAATATTAAAACGAACTAAACATTTAGGAAGTGTACTGCCTTTGACTACTGAATGGCCTACCCTTAGAATTAAATATACTGTATGTGTGTGTAATATGACATATGAAAATGATATCCACACATGTTTTGATCAGACCTACAGGTGTAGTTACACTACTGATCAAATGGGACTACATCAGGTGCTTAGAAGCTGTGAACTGCATCAGTACAGGAAGTGGCTTTAGAATTTCTACTCCAACAGGAAGTGCTGCATTACTTTATCAGGAAGTTGAGTCAACAGTCCATAAACCCCCAGGCAGCCGATAACAGTGTAGACATCCAATATCAGTTTTATTAGTTTATTAGTTTATTTATTATTATATTTTAGGGACCTGGGTCTTAATTACAGGTGTGTGCGCTATTTGCACAATATTTAGGGGTTCCAGAGGGAGGTAAAATAAATGGGTGATCATGTGGTTTCCATGTGGTGACAGCAACCTTCAACTGAAAAACCCAGGTTCACAGACACACATCCTGTGAACTCAGGGAGGAGTTGAAGGCAACGGACAGTGCTTAGAAGACATAGAGGGATCCTTATTCATTTTTTCAAGCTTAGTGAATCGCAGAACAGAGGCTGATTTCTAGCTGATTTCCTAGGACAGGTTGGAGGTAAACCTCGGAAATAATTTGGAGAATCACTTGAAGGTAAATCTATGCAAAAACCTTCTCTATATACTGTAGAAAGAAAGTAAAATGTTTGGAGGCAAACCTTAAAATAACACAAAAGTCACCGGGGAAGTGAGCAGGAGAAGTACTGTATAAAGTGAAAACAGCGTGAATGGACAAAACAGTGTGATCTCTTAAAATAGGCGAACTTCTCAGTGAGAGTGTCATTGGGAGCAACCACCTGTCAAAGAGGAGAAGAGGAAATGCTGTAGCAAAGCAACTGCAAAAGAGCAGCCACCCTCATGTTATTACCGGAAGAATTGTTTGCAACACAGGAAACAAGAAAGTGAAGACAGAACAGCAGCACGGACGACACGCAGTCAACCACAAATTTCAAAATGGGCACTGAAGAAAAAGACTTAAAAAACGAACCAGATCATCGACCAAAGGAAACTGGGCCGACAGAGAAAGAAAAGGAAACAGCAACGGAGCATTCTCCTACTCAGGCTTCTGAAAACATTGCCCCACTCAGCACATATACGTGGCACACCGAGTCTAAAGAATCCCTGGAGGAGGCGAAAGCAGAAAGCAGCCAGGCAGCTTCAGCATCATCAATCATGGATAAGGTTCAGAAGACCTCCACCACTAAATGGAGTAAGATGCAAAACTGGCGCAAGGCCCTGAGTGAAGATCCTGGAGACAAGGCTTCCACTGCAGGCAAAGGTGGCGATGCAGCAAAGGCAGAAAAGGCCATGGGAACTCGTAAGAACCCCTTCAGAAGGGCCTTGTCGGAGCCTCCAGGGATGCTCTTTGCAGCGCTGTCCTCCTCTAGCTCGTCCAATGCTACCCAGGCAGGGGCCTGTTCTGCTGCTACAGAGGCCTCTGGGACCAGCCCTGGGGACACTTCACAGAAAGTGGGTGGAGGGGCACTTTTTAGAAAGTACCTGAGGACAGTGTCACAGAAGCTCAAGAGGCCTAGGCTGCAAAGTCGGAACAGCGCCCTCACACTGCTGCCAGGTAAGGAGCCTGCACCCTGTAAGACCCGATCACTTTTAGCTCTCCAAAACACACATTTGCAAATGTACAGTATTTTTTTTTAAAGACCACATTTACATAGCCAATGGGTCCTATTGTCTTGCCTCACAATGCCATTGGATAGTGAATGCGTATATAGGTCAGACCATAAGGCCTTGAACTCATTTCACCTGAAAACCTTTATGGAAGCGCATCATATTTTATGTATATTTGGGTCTTACACGGTTAAGTGAATTTATATTGGGCTCCTTTGCTATTCACTCCTCTAGTTTCCAGTTTAAAATTACAGATGTAGTCTATATTGTTGATATAGATGAATATCTCCTTGTGTGAGGTACCAGGATAAACCATATTAGGATTTACTAAATCTTTAGTTGCTGTAGATTTCTCTTACATATTACTGGTAGTGTAGATTTTATTCTCCTCCATATACTATTCCGCATTAATTCCCGAAAAGACAACCCAGAAGGAAATTACAAATTATTATATTATAATGCTTGTAACTTGTAAAAAAAAAAAAGTTAATAATCACAAAGTAATGGTGCCTATGAATTTAAAACCACACACTGTGACCAAAGGATGTGTATACAGTAGGTGGCCCTGGTGCTTCATGAGGGTAATGAGGAACTTCAACTTGGCCACGTCAGAAAAAGGAGTGGCCAATGGCTGTGTAAGATAAGGCCATCATGGCACAATTTGACCCCAAATGAAAAATAATTCAAGGCTGACGTGCACATAGCTATCTTCCTATAAGAAACATGATTTGATCTGAGATAGTCAACGATACAATTTCAAAGGCAAATAACATTATTCCTTTTAATTAACTAGATTATTTACTACTACGATTCAATTAGTAAATTGTAAGTAGATCGATTGTGTTTGTGTGTGTGCGTGTGCGTGTGCGTGTTCCACATTCACATGTGTGCTGGCGTGTGCTTGACTAGATGTGGGTGAGAATGAAACTATTTCAACAGAGCCGACTGAGCTGCCGAGGCTCCAGTGGGCGCCGCCCCAAGAAGTTCCCCTCTGGGACATCGGCCAGTGTATCCTGGAAGACGGGCTGATCCTCATCTCACCAGAGGAAGAGGTAGGCCTGTAAACACAAACACATCTCTACTCTACAGTTTCATCTTTGACTGCTACTATAATTAAATACAACACAGAGCCAAAATAAATGCCCAAATGAAAAACATCTATACAAATCCAATATGTTGGAAACATTATGATTGTTTAGTACTAGTGGAGATTATATAACACACACGAATGTCATATACAAAAAAATCAGTACTAAACTAGCATGGCAAAACATAAAGCATAAGTATAGTAAGTATACGTTGAAAACATACACAATACACAGTGTGTTCACATTCACAAATCATGTGATTTGCAACATAGCTGAGTTTATAGATTTCATTCATATGGGGAAAGCTGTTATGGTTTGTTGAAATGATGTGTTCCTCAGCCTGTGATGTGGACCCGCAACCGCGTCAGCAGCTGTTTGTCTAACCTGAGCATGCAAAACCTTGCTGAGATTAACGCAGGTGAACACCCACACACACACACACACACACACACACTTTCTAAATGCAATTATTATTTGAATTCACCAATGGCATTGATTGCATAGGAATTCAAAATGTTCCACAGTTTGCAAATAATCTTTTGGAACACTTCTAAGTAACAACATCTGCTCCACGCTACCAGGCTGCTTATCACTGATGAAACAGCTGCTTAGCTCCTCTCCTGGGCATGCCTGCAGACTGCTGTACATGATAATTAAATATCAACACCAGAAGCTTACATTGGTAACCCAGGTTATTAATGGGTGCATCTAGAGGCATGTACTACAGTTGTAAATACCTACGCACCTCTGTCTACAAAGACAATTTCAGGTGTGTTTGGGACATCTGAGAACATTGAGTGCTGCTCTCAAACCACATGGCTATTCCAAAGTTACACACACACATACACTACACACACACACACACACACACACACACACCAAGTAAATGAAAAGTATTACTATATTTAAAGACATTCCACACAAGTCAGAATAATGTAACCGGGGCAAATTAGTCAGGGAGTCTGTTTTCACAGCCACTCACAGCATCAAGGATACTGCTGAGTTGTTGCAAACAGCGGAAATAGTTGACTGTTTGTGCGTGCGTGTGTCGGTCAAATTGTTTCCTCCTCATTTTCGTAGTGATAAGCTAGAGCATGGGTGTTCTATGAGAGCAGTCAGTCTTGGTTAAGAGAAGGATAGGACACTTTTTATGTTTTCATTCATAGCTTTGGTCTGGCATAAGATGTACTTTAAGCTGGTAGTACATCAGCCTAGTTTTGTTAGTTATTTATCAACACCTGCACCTATACTATGAGGAGAGGAGGACCCTTAATTATACAGTGATTGTCTAAGTTTGTGATCTCAATTCACTTCTGGACTAAATGATGGGATTTAGGCGCTGGATTGTGTGTGGTGGTGCGTTAGGTAAGATAACTTACGTAGCCTATGTTTTTGTGTGAACTAAAGGAAAAATATTTGACTTCTTATAACTGAAACATTACAAGGTTTTTAAAATGAAGGATGTGGTTTTCTGTTATTTACATATTCTTGAGTTTTTAAGCAAATTACATGAGCGCTGTAAACAGTATCTAACATGTTGAGAAGGTTTAAAGTCGAGGCCAACAGTGTCAATTGAAAACCACATCCTGCGTGACATTATTTGGAAGTCAAGTACATAACAAACTGACACTTTGTGATACTAATCTCTTCAGTCCAATGTTCAGATCGACCACAACTTCTCTTCAAAGAAATGTTGCTTATTCTTTTCTCAATAGAAACCCAGAATTGTGGTGGCTGGTGGGATATGGGAGTTGAAGTGACTCCATTGGTGTATAAAGTATGCATTGATGAGCATAATTTTCAATGTACGATACATATCAGTGCAGTGAATGTTAATTTACACAAAGCTCACCTCTGCCCTTAGTCTTTAAGAATGACGTGTAGTTGTGGGACCAATACCTCCTAATCCGATTGTGAAAGACTGAAATTATGCACTGATCTATCCACTCTTAGAATGTAGCCCTGACCATGTGGGCCAGCCAGGTGGGCCTCGATTAAAAAACGATGGCGGAGTAAAGGTGAGTATTGTACTGTAAGTACCTCAGATCTTCATTTTAGTTTTTTTGGTAATATTACGATAATATACCATACTGTAAATGTTCCAAACCTTTAGGGTCTAATAAAACGACGGTTTGAGGGCCGAACAAAGAGGACAAATAGCAACCCCCAATTAAATACAATTGGGCTGGGCAAAGGAAGCAGGTACAACACAGAAACCAATAATTACACAGCAAACCATTAATTATTACAAAAATGTATCAATTTGTTGAGGAACCAGTGTAGTTCCACCGCTAGACTTTGTCGGGTTTGTCTAGTGTATGACTACTCTCACTGTCCCACCTCTTTTGTGTCTGTTTCCAGGCTTTATGGTTCCCGGGAGTCTGTCTCTGTCCCGGTCAGTGCAGCAGGGAGTCTGGATCTGAGTGCAGACACCAGCACTGTCATCAGGCCAGTCCACAGCTCCATTCTGGGGGAGAAATACTGCTTTGAGGTACACTTGACCCTTGTTTGACCTGAAAATTGTTGTAAAGTTCAGTGTCCATCTTTGATCCCTTCTTTTTGATGCCTTTCTTCATTATTCTTTACTTTTCCTAATGTTTTATTTTATTTATTTTATTTCATTATAAAATGTGGGCTTGTAAAGTATAACTCTGTGGTTAAAGACAAATAAACATGACTTGACATTAGTTAAGTGCATCACAAAGTGACCTCATTAGCTTCAATTACACATCTCTCATCCCATTGATGTCGTTTCCTCTGGTTTAAATTTGACTCTCTTAGGTGATTAACTCGGAGAACAACCACTGCTTTGGCTGCACTTCCGCTGCTGAGCGGGACCGTTGGATTGAGGACCTGAGGCGGGCTGCCCAGCCCAATAAAGTGAGAATTTCAAGCTGACACAAACTCTCCAGACATACACTATTAGAAATACTCTAAGGAAATAGAAGACTCTTTTAACTATCCAATAAGTAATAATAACATAATGGCAAGCATACTATAACACATAAAAAATACAATCAATCACTGGCATGTAAACAACATCTAAAATGTATTGTGCCATGTTACCATAGAACTATAAAAATAACATGTTACACAAATAAATAAATTAGCTGGCTGATCTAAATCTTCTTTACAGTAAACCTAGTACATATTCTTGGCGGCCTTTGCCACCTTATAGCACCTCCTATAGGGCAGTAAACCAAATTGGGGAGACTGGGGGTGTGAGTCATCCTTCAAGGCTTTGAACATGACATCCCAGTCTTTCCTCATTTACAGGACAACATAGAGCGAACAGAAAACTCTCTGAGACTTTGGGTGAATGAGGCCAAGGATCTGCCACCCAAACGCCGTTACTACTGTGAAATACACCTAGATGGCACCCTCTTTGCCCGCACAAGCAGCGGAGCCGTGGGGAAGTCCCCCATTCGCTCGGGCCTGGCAGGGGACAGCTCAACAGGGTCTTCAGGAGGCCCAGGGGGCAGCAGTGGTATGGCCAGTGGATGCCAGTTGTTCTGGGGGGAATTCTTTGAGCTTGACAACCTGCCCTCTGTCTCCCAAGTCACTCTGCATCTCTTTCGTGATGAGGACCCCAAGAAGAAGCGTCATTCCAGGGATGATATCTCCCTGCACCCCCTGGGCAGTGTAGCTATATCTTTGGCTGAGATCCAGGGAAGGGCGTATCAGGAGAAGTGGTATCCCATAATTCCATACAAGGCCTTGAGCTCCAGTGGGAACAAGGAACTACTGGGGCCCCAGGCTTCCCTCCGCATCAAGGCACGCTTCCAGAACCTGCAGGTGCTGCCAATGGAGAAATACAAGGAGTTTGCCGAGTATGTGACGGTGGATTATGTGGAAATGTGCAGGAGTCTGGAACCACTATTGAACGTGAAGGAGAAGGAAGAGCTGGCAGGAGCGTTGGTCCATGTGTTGCAGAGTATTGGAAAAGCCCAGGTAAATAATAAATGTGGTAATATATATATATATATATTAACTAAATATATATATATATATAATAATAGTAACTAAATCCCCCAAAAACCTTTTTTAGTTGAAAACTGCATTTTTGATTGATTCAGATATTACTCTGTGATATCTCTTATACTGTAGCTACTGATAATATATGGGTGGTTGAGAGTTTCTTTATGAGTGGAATCTATCACAAATATGATACAAACAACATACAGTTTATCTTTAATTATAGAGCAGAGATAATTGTGGATTTTATTTTTTACCATTTTGATTTCCACTTCAGGAGTTCCTGATTGCTTTGGGCAATGCAGAAGTGGAACGTCTTGGAGAGAAGGAGGCGCTGATCTTCAGGGAGAACACACTTGCCACCAAAGCCATAGACGAATACATGAAGCTGGTCGGCCAGAAGTGCCTCATTGACACTCTTGGTAGGAGAGCTCTGTAACAACACCATGATACACATTGCAAGCTATAGAATCAAGCTATCATTATTTAAGTTGATCACTTTTTCTAAGGTCTTGCCAGCATTTGAAGAGCAACAATTCTCTCATTGCAGGAGACTTCATAAGCCGTCTATATACCTCAGTCAAAAGCTGTGAGGTTGATCCTCGCAAATGCCCTGCCACTGAGCTATTAAATAACCAGAGACACCTGACAGAAAATTGTGAGGAAGTGGTGCAGAAGATTACTGCAATGCATGGGTAAGATAGACCCCTGTGGGGTCCCTGAAATCATGAAAAGATTGTCTGAAGCCTTATTTAGGACTCAATCGCTTGATCTGAAGATGTGAGGGTCACAAGACGCTTTATTGGAGTCACAAAATGTTCATAAAGATGTTGAAAAAAAGGCAATTTAAATAAATCTATATTAAAATCTATATTGTTTTTTTTATCTAGCTTTTTTGATAGCTGATATAGCTAATACTGAAATGTATTCCTAATTCCTGCAGATCATTCCCGGAGGAGTTAAACAGAATCTTCTCTAGCTGGGTGGAGCTATGCGAGGACCAGGGAAAGCCTGAAATAGGCCACCGTCTCATCTCTGCCTCCCTTTTCCTTCGTTTTTTATGTCCTGCCATTCTCAGCCCCTCCCTGTTCGGTCTCGCACAGCCCTACCCTGAACCTGCCACCCTGCGGACCCTCACCCTGACTGCCAAAGTCATCCAGAACCTGGCGAACTTCACCTTGTGAGTGTGGTTGTTTATCTGGGTAGGACACAAAAGATGGTCAGCACATGCGTAAGATTCAAGTCTGTGTAACACTGACTTCGATTACCAGGGCTATTCCAGAAATAAATCACAAAGTGTGTGTCTCTAAAGTTGCTGTAGGTAGGATTTGAGAGTTGCAACGAGAGCTAGCTAGAACAGAATGAAAGAGAGTAAGATTTTGAAAATCAATAACCCAAAAACCCACCCCTCCTCCTCCTCTGCTCCCTCCCTCTGGAGCCGTTGGTCTTGTGAACATAGATAGCCTATAAGAACGTTGGCCACCATACCCGGAACGCAAGTAAGCCTCCTGCTTGAGCATGGTGTGGGCGCATTAATGTGATTGACAGGCAAGGTTCGACTGACCAGTTAATGAAAAGAGGCCCTTGATTGGTCAGAATTCTTTCAGGCAACAGGGGCTATCAACCAGAGCATTTCACTCACTGATAGCTTGACAGATTTTACACTTGAGAGAAATTACACTAAATGTATAGCTCCTACCTACAGCACCCCAGAGTATAAACATTGTAGTACTAGAATACTACATAAATAATAATGAAAGTAATGTATTGCACATTACTCGTTACTTTTAAAAAAGTAGCCTAATGCATTACTTATTTACTCCATGTAGAAAGGAATTCATTATAATACTCATTACATTACTTTTGTCATTTTGTGTTACTCAGCAACATCGCTTGAGATGCATTGTCACTAAATTGCCAGTTGACAATAGCCTACAAGGTAAAACCATACATATGCCCACATATCAGCACAAATCCCTACCTTAATAAGGAGGACATACACAAGATCTTTCTTTTATGCTCTTTAATAAAATAGCAAAGTCAGCAAAAAACAGCCCAAAGAGCACTTCACAGAAAAATGACGTGGCGAGAATAAGGCTCAATTGCAAGTTTGATTAGTAACTGTAATGTGATTACTCAATTTAGGAATAGTAATGGGTTACATTACTGCGTTACAGACAAATGTAATGTGATTACAGTAATGCCCCCAACACTGTCCAGACGTAAATGGAGGAATGCATGTGCTCAGCGCTCTTGGAGTAACTTTAACATAGCACTTCCTTTCCCATGATTCAGATTTGGGGAAAAGGAGGAGTACATGCTTTTTATGAACGACTTCTTGCAACAGCACTGGGAGGGAATGAGAGGCTTCCTCAGTGCAGTGTCAAGCCCAAACACTGACATCCCAATGACTTCCTTTGACGGCTATGTTGACCTGTCTCTGCGTTTGGCTGTGCTCCATGGTCTGTTGGTAGACATCATTTCCCAAAGGGAGCAGGTAAAACACAATCTCATGTCCAGTGGTTGAATAACTCAGCATGCTAACATGCTAACTCAGCATGCTAACATGCGGCTTGTCTCTTTTTATAGGACACGGTAGACAAGCTTCACCTTCTGCCTTCCATTCTAAACCAAATCACAGACTCGCTAGGCCCTGATGCGCCTCGCATCAAAGTTAGCAGGTCAGTTGGCGCTGATACATCTTCTATGAGTTTGTTGTGGTTTCTCATCACTATAGAAATGTAATTTATTTGAGGAGATTTAAACAGTGACAGTATTGGGACTAAAACAGTACCTTCATTGCAGCCACATGGGACAAAACAAACCCATATACGTACCTCCTAAAGACGTAGGCAAGTATAGCCCCCACCGATCCTCTCTCCAACAGCTTACCATTGATTCCCAAGGCCTAAGAGAAAGGTATGATAGATGATAAGTGTATGTAGTTTATGTGATTTACTATATAAGCCTATGCAGATTTTACATCCCTTTATTTTATGTCACATTAATTAAAGGGGTGGTGTGTGAAAGTATTTTATTTGTCCCTATTTGGGGGATCAATAGACACCTTTAGGTCACTGTGAAAAAGTTGTTTTGGTTTAAAACTCATTTAATTTTTATTTTTTATTGATTCATATATTATCTCCATAGGGATGGCCGGAGAAGGAGCATGAGAGAGCGTAAACCTGTAGCCAGAACACAGAGTGCTCCCCACAGGCGACCTGGCAATAAATACGCATTAAAAAAGCATACCAGCACTGAGAATGTGCAGAGAGATGACCAGGAACCAGAACAGGAGAATGAGCAGGACACTGCGGCCGCCCAGCCACTTGATATCTCGTCACCGCAGGCTGTGAGTACGAGCAGCTGCTTCTATCACTGGTGCCAGTGAAGCCATATATATTCATCGTTTTTATATCCTGTCTCAGAGAGTGAGTGTCAAGCCTCCGCCCGCACCAGTTCCCTGGATCAAAGACATCTACAACAAAGAACCGGCCGAGATGAAGCCTGACAATGAGCAGTTCACCTTACTGGACAGGGTAGGATTCCACCTTGATGTTGTACTGGCAAGAGTGATTTAATGACCAGTATGGGTGTCTTATTTAGTGACTACCTAACACACCATGTGATTTGGTATGCTTTCCACACAAGCATGCACAAGAGCTGTCTGAGCTTCGGCTAGGGGTGGAGCAGGTGACCGAGCGTGAACTGGAGATGGCAAAGCGGCTCGAGGACTTTATAATCCAGAGCCAAGACCAGAATGTGATGCTGCAGGCCGAGGTTGATGAGCTGCGGAATCTGATGGCTCTGAAAGAAGAGCAGCTGGCCAGCGCCACCTTCAGGTGAGGAAAACCCAGGGCAATAACCTAAACCCAAGTATGTTGTTCTCAGAGAACAACAAAGACTGTGGAATGTAGAATGCTGAAACACTTCCTATTCTTGTCTCACCTAGGTTGGGAGTGATTGAGGAAGAGAGAGAGGAGGATGAGAGGAAGCTGAGTGTTGCCATGGCGGCTGCTGAGCGAGTGAACATATTGGTAATGTTTTCTTTTTGGTTTCGTTTTTTTATACATATAAATTAGTAATTTGCAAATGTGAAACTATACAGAGGGGATCTGTTGCACTAATGTCAATGTTGTATTTTAAGTTCTATTTCTTCAGTTAGTACTGTGTTCTTTTTATAGTTTTATGACTGTATATAGTAAACTGATTTTATATATTGCTCGAAAGTCTTGTGGTTATGTTTTCTTACAGGAGAAGCAGGTTGCAGACCTGCTCACTGATTTACACAACCTCAGCGAGGCCCACACAAGCAACCGAAACAACATGCTGCATTCTGCAAAAACACACGTCAACAGCGACTGAACCCAAATGGAGTGTAAAGATGTGGAATTGTTACTGTGCCACCATAGTAGTTACATTTAAATGAATGGCCAACCCATCAGGAATCACGACACATTTCCTTTCCTATTTGATCTAAGTTTGTTAATTTCCATTTTGAATACACTTCTAACTTGTAAACCTTTTTCTGCTTAAATAAAATAAATCATAAAATGTGTCACTATATGTGTCCTACCTTGACATCAAATACTACAAAAGCAAATGGAAAGGCTTTATAATGAATGGGCAGTAGGCTTAATATTTTTGTATTTACCCAAATAGCAGCAAAAAGATATAGATAAGATAAAAAAAAACTTTATTGTCCATTAAATTTACATAAAATGGAAATTTGTCTTTGGCATTCTGGCAACACAGTATAAAAACAGACATTAAAGAACAGCTAAAATACATAAAACACATAAAATACATTTTCAGCAGACCAATGCTCATGGGTTGTTGGGGGGGGGGGGGTATTTTATTATGTCTCTGTTTAAAATGGCCACAGCAGAGGGCAAAAATGATTGCTTGTACTGTATCCACTTTTCCTGGCTGGTGGGACTTTGAGTCTCCTGCCAGATAGCAACAGCTGGAATGATGAATGAAGAGGATGGGTGGGGTCATTATAGACCTGGGTTGCCTTTTTGGTTATGGACTGGTTGTATAGGTTCTGGAGTGTTTGTCGCCAATTATCTTGCTGGCCTGGTTGACCATATGGGTCAGCTTATTCCTGTGTCTAACTGAAAGGTTCCCATACAAGGAGATGGTGTTAAAGGTGCGAACACTCTCAGTTAGTGACCTGTAGACCATGGTCAGGGTGTGTTTGCTTGAATTGAAGCTCCTCAGTTTCCAGTTGCCTTGACTTTTTATAAATGTAGTTTGTATTGGTCTGAAAGGTGAGTTTATAGTCAATGATTGTTTCCAGATTTTTAAGTGATAGACCTGCTCCCCTTCCTGCCCCTTCATGATAACAGGCTTGAAGACAGGCCCTGTGCTACCTGCTCCCATCCTACCTTTCCGACACAGATCCTTGGTTTTACTAACATTAAGGTCGAGGAAGCTGCCGTCACACCAGGTGGCAAGATGGTCAATGTGCTGAGAGTAGGAAGGGCTGGTGACATCCTGCAAGCAGGCAACCAAGGCCATGTCATCAGCATATGAGTGAGAGGTCTTTGCTGTTGTATTTTACCTCATTTATGTAAATGGGGAATAGAAGAGGAAAATAAAGCACCACTGTGGAACGCAGTTGGCGAAGGTATTATTAATACAGAAGGTGTAATTATTCAGTGATCCACTGGACCTTAAAAGCAGAGGAGAAACCCATAAAAAGTACATGTACATATGTGTTGGCCTGTAGTGCCACCGAAAAGAGTCATGATCTCATAGTGACTGAAACAGTCAGTTTCACGTACCGTGAAGTTGGTTGCCCAGCTGATTTATTTTATAAACATTTATATGAAACAGTCTGAAATTGTTGCATTAAATTTAGAAGCGCAGGAAATATAATTTTACTTTAACAACCTGGAACCTATCAAACAGGCAATTTGAAATTAAACGGGCTAACATAGGCTAATTTCACATACTTGCAACCCCCCCCTGTATGTTTATATTACATATACTGTTTGGGTCAATTTGACCCGGCAGTTAAAGTGAAAGCTAAAAGGGGTCAGAAGTGTCAAATACTATTTGTTTCTTTGCAACTGTAAGATATATTTTACCCCAATCTCTCTCTCTCTCTCACACACACACAAACATGCACACACGCACGCACGCACACACACACACACACCCTCTCTATTCTCTTCACCTCCCCCTGAGACCATGTGCCATATCAAGCACATGGTCTCAGGGGGCACAACATAACCTGTGAGAATTTTTTCACAAGCCACAACTTGGGTCAGGAGCTTCTAAAGAGAAAGCGCACGATGGTCGGAGCGGTCAGAAAGAACAGGGCTGAACTCCCTTCTGAGCAGCTGGTAACCAAGAACAGGGCCCCTCAGTCTTCCATGTTTGCATTCACAAACATCACTCCTAAAAAAGTTTTAACATGCATTTTTTATGAAAAACTAGTGAAATATCCTCATTGTACCATGATCTGTGAAAGGTAAAGAAACCATTGTACGAACTATTGATGGAAATTATTAGTAATGAGTTAGTAATGAGTTAATAATGAGATATAAACTATCTTTACTGTTATTTTTTGGTTTCTGACACTTTTGGATTAAACATGACAATTTCCATGCCATATTTTTCTTAATACAAGGTTGATATCATACGGGCTTGTGTCTTCTACGGGAGCATATGCTATCGTATCACAACCTCGTAGGTAGTGCTAATTCTGCATTGGATGTTAACGATATAACTCGCAATCAAAATCCCAATACAGAATATGAATGGGATTTTTACTTCTGGAACCTCACTGTTGAGCACGACCGTAAACAGCTGGGTGACGTCTACTGCAGCACCATTTTTCTACCGGTAGAGCGCTCCTCTGGATATTCTTACGCTGTCCGTAGGTCTACTTGGAGAAACGGGTAGGATATAATAGATTGTTATAATTTCATTCTAAAAATGTCGTTTTATTTAAATTAGGCTGGTTTGAGCTACAGTAAACTTTAGATATGGCTGCATGACAGAAAAGAAGTAAGAAAGTTATTGTTTATTAAAGGGACATGGCGCAGTAGGATTGAGTCTGGCATTAATTCATGCTAATAAGCCATTTAAGTAGCATTCTTTAAAGATATTAATGCACAATGTCTCCAAATAATCGATATATTATACAGCTATCACTAGTCAAAATTATTTTAAATTACGTTAGTGTGTGCTACTTCAGTTTTAGAGGGAATTTATACTTTCTTCGCTTTTAGGTTTCGTTTCTCTTTTCCGCGTTTTTCGGCCTAGACTCGCCATGTCCGACTCAGATAGCAGTGAGAAGTATCCTGCGCATTTAGAGGAAGAGGAAGAGGAGGAGAAAGACGACTACGAGGAGGGCGAATATGAGGAAGACGGCGGCGAGGAAGATGACGACGAGGA
>JAOEHI010028894.1:0-25119 GCA_025447815.1 Percopsis transmontana | reverse complement strand
GTTTTCATCGGCAATTCCGCCTGTCTGTGTTCCTCGGGCTCGCGCTTACTCTCGCTCACTACGCACCGCTGTTACAAAATGTTTCATTTTGTGACCTATTACCAATTTCATTAAATATTCAATTATGTATAATGTCAATATCTATGCTTTACTGCATGGCACAGTAAAACATTGTCAAAACATCATTAAATGTAACTTTATATTTTTAGACATGTTGTATTGTTCAGAATGTTTCAGTAAAATAGCACTTACTGTAGACAATTACAATTAGGTTATTTAGCAGACGCTTTTATCCAAAGCGACTTACAATTACATGGTGCTATTACATGGAGCTTACAGGTAGGCCAACTCTGGGGCTCGAGCCCACGACCTTCCGGTTAGGAGTCCAACACCTAGGCCAATAGACTACCCTGCCCCCTCAGGGATACAGACCCCGTAGAAGCTGTAAACTTAGATTTATTCACCCAGCAATGGAATCCAAACTCACCAAGGGCTTGGCCAGTGTGTATCGGTGATATAACAGCTGACCAAATAACCCTAGGGAGGCTGGCAACAGCATCAGAGGCCTCTTGCTATTGCACTTTGATTTGTTAATACTGGCCAACAGAGGCCGATCGATGGGCAGAATTGCTTGTTGCTAAAAGCTACTGGAGCGTGAGGTTTCAACCCTCAGAATGTCAGGGCAGCTTTTAATAAAAGCATAGGGGTGCTCCCTAAGCTGCTGTGAGAACTTTACATACAGACCCTGATTTCTACAGCTCACTCCATGAAAAACGGGTGGCAGGCTGCATAATGAACCTCGCTGTACAGTAGGTGCACATACTATACATGTACTGTGTGTCCATGTGTATATAACAGCATCAGTGGTTCTCCTCAATTTATTACGAGATGATATTATAGTGCCTAGTATTTACTGTATATATGTGTGTGTGTGGGGGGGGGGTTATGGACTACACTGTCATGGAAATTACAATATTAACCACAGTGGAACAAGAAAATTTGTCTTTGCCTTTTATTCCTTGCAAGGAAGGAGCAACTCCTAAGTAGAACAAAAACAGTCTGAATGAGAGAGCACTGAACACTGAGTTGCCTTTTTATACATATGAACACAGTCAGGATGTGCAATAGTGAATGGAAATATGAAATTGTGTCTCAGCAAGCAGTGTGGGGCAGAATATAAGATCCGTTTAGAAAACAGATTACATCCTGGTGAGGTTCGGGCCTCACACGACAATGTCCATTATCTTGTATGTGCTTAGCAAAAAATGGTTGGGGGGGAATGGTTGCAGCGCCAGACACATGGTTAAAAATGGTTGTATTTAGTCTCAATTATTCATGAGTGTGTTTTGGGCGTAACATGCAATAAACCAGAGTGTCATGTCCCATTCCCCTAAGAGCCAGGTGCGTTTGCACCTTGTGCTATTATAATGGCACATTTGCCAAGTAGTAAGAAAGAATGCTTTGCTGCAGAGGAAACTAATCTGTTTGTGTGCGAAGTGAAAGCGTGCGAGCAGACCATCTACGCCGGCAACAGCAGGATTCCAGCAGGATAAAATATCTTGATGTAAACTATAACATTCTTTCACATTATAATCTTTTTTATATGTTTTGCATGTTTGTGTGCTGCTATGCGTCCCTGTGTGTAACAAGCAGAGTGCACCCGCCTATGTAGGCGCATATTAGGCTACTATCTTGATAATGCGCACTTAAAATAACAGTGAAATACTGAGCCATCGACTCAGACCAGGTAAATTGCGCATTCAAGATAGAATGCGCCAACAATTTGCCTGACCACACCTCATTTTAAGACTCACGGGCGCTCAGATGGCCGTTAGTGCATTTGTTATTTAACGTGGGCGCTGGACAACTGCATCGGTCTGAAACTAGCAAAGACTGCTTTGCACCGGGTGTACAGTAAGAGAGTCCATGCACAGCGTGGCTCCTTTGTTGTCTGGTAATATATGTGTGTGTGTGTGTGTGTGTGTGTGTGTGTATGTGTGTGTGTGTGTGTGCGCGCGCATGCTAGCTCATACTAACAAGCCTATATTAAGTGCTGTACTGGTGCCACAGCTGTACTGGTGCCACAGCTGTACTGGTGCCACAGCTGTACTGGTGCCACAGCTGTACTGGTGCCAGGTGCACCATGATATTACTGATACAATAGAGTTTAACTCCACCCAGCTCTTCCTCAGAGACCTATTGACAGGATATTATGGTTGACTTAGCATGTCAATTCATGACGAAGCTATGAGAACAAAGAGTAAAGGTATACAATAATAACTGTTGAGGTTTATAACCACTATTTAGGTTCCATTTCCTAGATTCTAGTAGTAGACATGAAGACAGCACTGTACTAATCCTTAAAGAGGAGGGTTAGTACAACATAATACTGTTGTATTATGTTGAATTATGGCATTATGACACAGAATACTGTAACCATAATGATGTAGTGGCCCGATGGTAACTGGCTTGCGGTTCTCTTCGCCTCTCGGCAGACGGAGTGACCATGGAGGAGGTGGGCCAGACCACCCAGCTGAGGGCGGGGGAGCTTATCATCATCGTGGTGGTACTTATCATGTGGGCAGGTGAGGCCTATCAGGGTCAGAGAGCTCACCACACACACACACACACACACACACAGCGGCAGTGTTTCCTTAACAGACATGCCTTAAGTGCTCCTTTAAGATTATTTAAAAAGCTCTATTTAAATCTGTGTGTATGGAAGTCTGTCATTCGTCTCTTGATGTAAGGAATTAGTATGCGTCTGCCGGGGGCTGGCTGGGTTCACCAGCGTGATGTGTCCTTTACCTCATGTGTCTCTCTGCCCCCCTCAGGCGTGATCGCTCTCTTCTGCCGTCAGTATGACATCATCAAAGACAACGAGCCCAACAACAACAAGGACAAAGCCAAAAACTCCTCCGAGTGCAGTACTCCCGAGCACCCAACAGGGGGGCTGTTGCGCAGTAAGGTATAATCAACCCCCACTCCTCCTCCCTCCTACCCCTCTGGCTCCCTCCCTCAACGGCGCCGGGGCAGGTGAATGGTCCCGGCCACCTCTGGACTATCATCCACCTGACACAAACACTCATGGCATCACCCACTCCATAAAGCCTGCAGGTTAAACACCTTTGGTTCATTTGTTTACATATACCATCAAACAGGAAACAAGTCTAGATCATTGCCTGTCATACACACTCAGGGCTACTTTGTTGGTCACATGGGGTACACAACTTGTGTAGGTCACTACACAAGTAAAGTCTGTCAAATCTCCCCTAAAAATCAAAATAGTAACATTTAGGGTGATACAAAACTCGAGCTTATTTGCTTTCATTGATCAGCTATGGTAAACACATTTAATTGTATTTGTTCTCACCCATTTGATTTACAATGCAAAAAGACATAATGTCTGTAGCTGTGAGCTGAAGGCAAGTAGTCAGGACTGTTGAGCTCAGGAGTGGGAAATGGATTTCCATGCACTGCAGACTCGGTACCAATTGAACTCAAGAATGATTATTTTAAAATAATGAGTTTGTTCTTTAATTCCCACACCCAACTGTGAAGGGAATTTTATGGACTTACATTCCGATCAAGCTAATCAAACCAAGAAGCATAAACGTCTTGCCAGTCGATAAAAACACATCTACCAATCAGAGCATCTTCATGTTCATTTAGGAATGCCAGCTTGTTGTGTGACTTCTGTCCCCTGATACGTTTCTCACTGTTGGTATCACTGTCTGTTTCCACAGTTTCCGAAGAACAACAACAACAACAACAGGACTCCATCTGTCAACATCATTGAGGTGTGACCGCCACGACGGCATCTCTTTATTCACAAGACTTTGTGTTCTCACAATCAAACAGGCCCCTTTTATGCTCATCTGCTTGTTTGCGATGAGACTGGGACTCCGAGCGTGGCTCCTTAGAGGCGCCCGTTCTCCTTTGGCTCCAGGCCTGGTGCTGAAGCGAAGCCGCAGGACTCGGGAGCTCAGCTACAGCCTGGCTGCACTGAGAGCAGATCCTTTAGTGGAGAGACTGTGGCAAGAGTCTAATGCCTCCACCATGTTTAATCACTACCATGGGGCGACACAGATAAGGGCCAAATGGCTTTGGCTGTAGAGACAGCAGATAAACGCCCCCCCCCCCCAGGACCAAGGCTGATAAACAGAGCCAGAGACCACTGCTTTCACTTTCCCTTCCCCGTCACCGCTTTCTTCTGTGTCTCACAGTGCATTATCGATAAACACAAACAAAGCCTGTTTTTGTGAGCTTGCGGCGTACAGTAAAGCACTGACATTCAACCTCGTAGACATGAGCTCTGTACGCGCTTAAGCACTCCATCTTATTATCATCCTAATTTACTATCGTGATCATTCGATAGGAAGCTTAGCCATGGAAGTGTTCGGTATTTCAAGGTATATCATTTAAATGTTTTTGTACTTTATTTGTAATAAGAAAATGCCACCAAAAGAGGTGTAGTATGTTCTAGTATCCGTTTTTTTTGGGTCTGTGGCCATAAATTCACCCCCCACCCCCCCGGGATTCCACTCCACTAGGGTTAATTTAGGAGCCATCTCTGACATGTGCTGTGATGTAGCCACAGCAACATCAAAATGTCAGGGATTAATAATCCAATTGTACAGAGAAGGTCAAAGCTCATTAACTCTAAAGGCAGATACTGTACGGTGACCTGACCTCAACCGGTATACCGTAAACAATGCCACTAAAGAGGTCATGTTTGGAATCCTATCTTAATTTTAAGGCATTCATTTTAAGTTTTTCATCTTGGTAACTTTACATTCTATCATTGTTGGAAAAATACCCACATTTAACCCTTAATTATTATTTCCTTACGTTTTTTTCTTTGTAGTGATTAATTCTAAATTTATACACTATTAGATGAACATATGTTCATCTAATGACATGTCTATGACGAAGTAGACTTGTTTCTGTAAAAGGTGCTAGAAGGCCCTTTTGTCAGCAATAACAGCTCTCAACGAAGTAATTAAGTTAAGAGAAGCTAAGGCTAAGAGACAAAAACAAATAGGCACCCCCAGACCTTGACCCATGCACAGCTTGTGACGATTAATAGGCCACATTCACTACAGAGCACTTAAGGATAATGTTAGATTAATATCAGTGAGTATGAAAATAAGTTCCAGGGGTGGGATTCTTCCTGAATTGTTGTGGAAAAAACGACAAACACTTTTATCCCAACTAATGAGAAACCTTCTAGAGAAGAGACTGGACAAGTTTCAGTGGGCCCCATCTTCAACCCATAACGTCATCAAAACATGTCATTCAAACAGAAGGGCTTCTTTCAAGACTTGTGTTCAACATTTGTATTAACCTCATTTCAGAGGCTAAACAAATTGTGAAGGGATTAATTTGTGCCATACAGTACAGGCTGTATACATACAGTACATACTGTATATGTCAAGAGGACTTATACTGTGGAGCTATTCAATGGGCCAAACAACTCTTGCCACCAGCCAATGAATTTGCTGTTGTGTGTACGGTGTACAGCTAAAAGGGAAAAAGAGGGCTGACTTAAACACAATATTACTGCCTTAAAATAACAAAATCTTACATTTTATTTTAAAAGGATGGACTATTAAAGGCCCAATTTTTCACTTTTTCATAATATTCTTTACCTTTCAGACAATATTCAAGTGTGTTTGAAACTGAAACATATAGGAATTATGACATTGAATAAGAGCTGAGGTAGTTCAGCAGATTGTGGAGATGGTGGAATGTAATGTTTGGTGTAAAGCTGTTGGGCATTTATTGTGTAAATACATACTATATTCATTTTCATGTTAGGTGATGTGAAAGCTAACATTAAATGAAACATGACAAAAAGAAATGTAAAAAAATAGGGAAGATTTCTAATAATGCAACAGGTGACAAATTAGGCTTGAGTGGAGGCTCTACAAAAGTCCTGTTTAAGAAAATGTAAAATTATTCTCATACTGTTCTGTATTTATATTACATTTTGTAGTTAAGATGTCCACACTGTATATAAATTAAGGAAATAGGCTTTTTTTTTTTAAACTGGAGCGGGAATAATCTTCATAACGATGTCTCATCACAAAAAGCAGGATGTTTAGGAGCCAATTGAAAATATATATTGGCTTATGAGGTATGCATTAATTACTCCAGTTCTGCATTGACATGATATGACGAATGACGAACACACACGTACAGGGCAAAACCCCGAAACAATGTCCAACAACCCCTGGGGAAACCAAATACTCATCGGCCTAATGAGTAATGTCCTGCACCTGTGGGCCTAATGCGCCACAGGTGCGTTACGGGGGAAAGGAGGCACGATGGGCGCGTGGCCGTGAGCGCGCCGATCGTGACAGCGCGTGCCATTATCACTTAATGAGAAATACCTTATGTTTTAATTTGCGCAGTAAGCACTGACTCATGCCAGGGAGAGGAGTGGGGTTAAAGCAGGGATGGAAGTGGAGTAAAGAAGAGAGCAGGGACTTGTCTGGTTGATGGTCTAAGACCACTGTACCAGTAGCTCCCTCATAACATAAGATGATAATTGTCTCCCTTGAGGATTCCTTTGAACTATGGCCATGTCTAACATTTCACCTAATGCATCTATCTATATGGGCATTTATTTAGTCCTTCTACCAGAACTGTGCTTAAACAAGTTTGGCTCTAATTTTTCAGGAGCATAATCTGACTCATGTTATTTATAAGCCATTACACAAGGTCTCGTATGCTGCTGCCAACTGTAAAGATCCTATTTTATTATTACTAGTTGAAATGTTTAAAATGTAGCGCCAACATGAAACACATTCTTGCTCCAGTCCACCTATGCTTTGAAAAAAATAAGCTACTGGTGTCTGCATCAAGGCAATACAGACTTTGATTGTAAATGGGAGCATTGATGTAGAAGATTCTTTAACATTAAAATGTGATTTCACACTGTAGAAAACACCATGATGCTGGTGTCATAGACTGGATCTGGCTGTGCTCCTGAGAATATCAAGTGATGGAAGTTTATTAAAAAGGTATATGATATACACTGTTAGCGCTGATTCGGACAGGATACAGAAGCCTTTCGGCCTTAAAGCAGAAAGGCAAAAAGATTTTCTTTCTTCTAATAGAGAAAATATGACTGTAACAACTCTACATTCCGCTAAGCCCTGTGGTGGCGAAACACACATTTATGTGTGTATAATAAACAATTTTAGTTAAAATTATGAAATGCAAGAAATACAAGGCTGCAATTTTATCATGCTACTATACGCTTGGTAGGAGTAGCAGGCGGTGAGAAATGAAAAACAGAATATACTTTGTTTAACAGTAGTTGTAATTTAACATCACAAGAAGGCAGAAGTGTTGGCGTATTTCATTAGGTGTGAATTTTTTTAAGCATAGAGGGTCACAAAAAGGCATGGTTTAAAATTACTATCTGCTTTATCAGTGCAATCATGTTTATATTTAGCATATACAACATATACAGTCATTGCTTTAAGAGGGCTAGCATGGTTCAACTATTATGCACAAAGGTACACAGCTTCATTTATGAAGAAAACAGTGTATGCTTAATTGTGTTGCGTAAAACAAAAATAAAAATATTTTCCAAAACACCTGCCTGTTCTTGTTGATAATTGGCTTATCCAAAAAGCATTAACCATACATATCAGCCCAGTAAGTATTGTTTAAACAGCATGTCAATCTTAAAAATTTCAGAAAATCCAACTCACCCCCACCACCACACACTAAATTCAACAGGCACAATGCAATATCCCTCCAGTTATTATAATGGTATGAAGTTCTGCCTGAACAAGACATTAATCCTCATAAAGAAGTCACTCAATAACATGGTTTTAGGCAACTGAGTTTAATGTCGAGTCAGCAACCTGTGTAAGGAGACGACGCCTGGAATAACAAGAAATCAATAGGTCCCAAAGCAAAACCTACAAAACACTTGTCTAACTCAAGTCCCTCATTTACACTCTCTTATACAAGCATTAATACGAGGCCAACGGCTGTCTTCACTGTTTGACTGAGCAAGCCGGAGTTAGAGCTGAACGTCTCTGCTATAGCGGAAGTCCTTTAAAAAATGTTCGGCTTGAGAAAAAGCCATTGTGTAAGATACAAGAATAATCGTCTAAAGTCTGCTTGGGGGTGGTGGGGGGGTCTTTAAGAATACTAAATAAATATGGCGGTTCTGCTCTACACGTGCCCTGCAGTTTTCACAGCTTGTGTCACGAGGACCTTGACACAGACACACACCCTTCTTGATAGCCTGGAGAGACAGATTGTCCATGTATCTGAAGAGACAGGCTTACTTTAACAGCCTGCATTATTCAATGGACAGGAGAAACACAGGAAGCCTACAAGGCCTCCCTGGGTGCATCTAGTGTCTCTTTTACAAGCATTCAGCTGCAAAACTCACCGCAGACCTTGAATTCTGTACACCAACAGGTTAGTAACAACGGACAGCGACTAAAGCAAAAACTGCATATGCTATATACTGTATGCTGAAGTTGCTTAAGTTTGGTCAAGTAAAATAAAGCCACTTTTCCATTGTCATCTTGACTAAAAAGCACTGGAGTGTTAACACAAAGCTCCCAATGACTGCAGGTAGGTCCAAGATAATATCTCCTGGGACAGTAATCTCTTTGCGTAATACTGTAAATGACCCTCTTGCTTCCATCCTTACTGAAGGTACTGTAGGCCTGGTACTTTCTTCACAATCTTGTAAGCTACAATTGATTCACTTACACCACAACATTTTATTTAAATAAGCCAACTGAAATCTCCTCCCTTTCCCAGAAAGCAATCTAGTACATTAAGGAAAACACCGACTGATGGGCATGTCAGAAAAAAAACGCATTGGGCAGAGGAACGGTATGCTCACAAATAAACTTACATTTTCACTGCCAATTTCCTGTTCACATGACTGAATAAATAACACAAGTGGGTGAGAAACTGATCAAATGCAGTAAACATTTATTTTTAGTGCAGACAAAATGTACTGGGCTTAGTCAATTCCTTTTTAACCCAAAATTCTGTAGACAGTGGCAAAAACCTCATCACAAATGTTATGAACAAACTCAGTTATAAGCATACATTCTTGGCAACCGCCTTCCAGAAAATTCTTAATTGTCAAAAAGACAATTTTTGACTAAACTAGACAAAACGCTACAGTTCTTTATATTTAAATGTTAGTGGGCCCTTTAACCCCTATTAGCCATTGTCTACTTATGAACATTAACTGGGCTTAGACTCTTTCATTGATAGAAAACTTCAAGTTGTAGATAAACTCTGATAAAACATGCATTATATTTCACATCAACAATAAAACAAATCTACACTGACACACACACATTGATAGAGTCAAAACAATGGCAAAACAGTATAGTACAAACATTGACATAAAAGAATAGCAAAAGGCAAGGCTTACTTTATGAGCATAATAGCACAAGTGCCCTATTGGGGTTATAGGTTACATCTGAATAAAAGTCTTCTTATAGTATAGTACTAAGCTCAACTTTCATCACAAATTTGAGGTACTGGACTGGACTGTACTTCGAAAATCTTTTTTGACGTCGGCAAAGCGCTTGTGACTCCTAGAGTTCTGGATCTGCCATTCAGAAAGTGACATGGAAGGCGTCATAATTCCAAACCGTCTTTGGTAGTTCCTACAAAGAAGTATACGTCCTCAGCAAACGATTACGCATTGAAGCAATAGTGCATTTCATTAAAACCACGTCAACACAGTGATGAGAACACTCAAGAAGGCTGTACCTTTTTGTCAGGTCCAATGGATTCTGCCACTGCCTACCATCTGCTCCTGGTCTCTCATTATCAGCCACTCGTGACATCAGGTTGTGGAGTTCATTTACTGGATCTTCATTTATATATTTAAAAACACACAACTTTAAATCAGGCTTAGTAACATGGCTGTGCACAGATACAGACAGTATTACTAGCCGATTAGTAGCTGAAAGGTGTGTGCAAGAAGTTGACCATTATACCTTGATCTGCATGGCAACTCCCCTCCACCATGTGTCTCTTGACAGACTGAACATATTCTTGCTTTTTATATTGCCAGGTCTCCTCACTGTCAAAGATTACAGGCCTAGAAAATCCACATACAGAGGTAACCATCTCCACCACAACACACACATCTTTTCTTCGTCTTGAAACAAAAGACACAGGGCTAAATTTTGCCCAACAATATTCGCATCGATCAGCAGTATCATACAGGTCATGCATTCATTTTTTATATTAGAGTGTCACCGTAGCAATTCCCCCACGTCAGCATTTAAACTCAAAATGCTGCCACACAGGTTGGTCTCGTATGTGGGTGCCACTCCCCCTCCTGTATTCACACAGGAAGGTACAGGAAGGTGCAGCGAGGGCGGGTTAGTCAGGGAGCTGAACTTCATCAACATACAGCCTAAACAAGCAAGCTTTGCAAGCAAATATCATTTTAAAGAACAATCCTAGAGTGAAATCCTAGCAACAGCAAGTGAGATAAGTCTTATTCATAAATCAATGACCCAGTTAATGAAGGTTTACATTTGCGTAAACAGCGACAAACACTGGCGAGTTTAGGGACCATGCCAAGGGCCTCCACAAAAAAATTATAATCAGATAAAATAAATCAACATCTCAGCATCTAAAGTGTACCTCTGATGCTCTGCATCTAGATATAATTAAGTCTACAATCATGAGCAATAATCTAAATACGAATGTAGGTCCCGCCCCCACGTCCGGGCTTGTTTTTCTAGTCATAGTGCATGCTTAATGGGTATCCACTACTGTATAATTTCAACAGTTTTTTTTAATGTGTTCAATAACTACACTTCCCACAAGTCTTTTACAATGAGAGCACACTCACACGCCATCAATGTGCATGACAAACTGTTGAGCAAGGCTATGCTCCTTTGCTATATTTTAGTTTTTATTATAAATCCCTATGCAATTTTGAAGACCACTTTTGGACTTACTTCTGGAAAAGAATGTGGACGATCCAGTTTCAGTACAGCTCTCTATAAGCTAAATATAAAAGAATTCACTTCAATGAAAAAGCTTATTTAAAATAGCAAGAACATGTCTTGACATCAATAGTTATTACACACAATCTTCAATATTTATTTTTAACTATATGCTGATTACACTGCCAAGCAGATGTGGCATCCTCCGACCTACAATTCTCTTGGTAAAAGTTTCTGTTTGCTAAAGTTTTGTGAAGAATGCTGACATAGCAGTCAAGAGGAAGACATGTCCAACAGAGCTAACATGATCTAACTTGGTCATTTCAAAACAACGAGGACAGATACATCCCCCACCACACATTTATGTGCCAGCAGATCTTAGGGTTGCCCAGCTCATGAATCCCAATGTAACCATTGCACATAGGCTGGCATATTAACGACTCTCTAAAATAATGGATTTAAAAAATAAAAAAATAAAAAAATCTTACTGTGGCTTAATGGCCTAAAAGTGAAATTATATAAAACTAAATTAACATTGTATACATCGTCATGAGGTCTTACTATGAGAATAATAAAATAAATGGTCAAATAAGTTAGATAAATCATCAAGTTCCAAAATTAGGTCAAAAGAAGGTATTGCAGTCGCTTAAGGGCCAGAAATAAAATCAGGGGGTTTACAGGAAGATTCTATTTCAAATGTCAGAAGAGAAAAAAGGTTTAAAAAAAAAAAAAACTAAATAAAATGTTTTTTACTTCTATACTGTAGTAAAAATATATTTGCTATAATTGCTTACACCCCGGAAAAAAAGAAATAAGCCTTTCAAAATGTCTCACGTATTGTAAACTTCTTGTAAAAACAGTTCTACAAAAACATGACCCACAAATGCCAGATAAATAAGTTAACAATAAATAAGCCACTATTTACACATCATTTACACGTGGTCAAACCACTCCCTCTACAGGGCTTGTTCAGTACCTTTGTGTTAGATGAGGCTTTGAACAAAGGCTCTGAGGCTGGCTTTGCATTAACAGGTTGTGCTTTGGATGAGGGGGCTTCACCACTACAGACGTTACCTAGACACAACAGACATTGTGCAGTAGAACATGGTAAACTGTAAGACCTATTTGAAAGTAAATGATTACAAATGTACCTGAAAATACTTACTTGTACATGGAGAGGCATGGTAGTTTCATAGCTGGTATCAAGAGTGGACTCTCCCTTGACTGCAGCTTGGCATTCTTGCACAGAATGAAGCACACAACCTTTCTCAGTACCGTCACTGGGCCCAACTGTGTCACTGTAGCCCACAGTGGACTCAAATATAGGGGTGCCAATAGCAAAAATTTCCCCAGCATGACCCTCCAAAGATCCTAAGTCATTGTTTACAGGAAACAATGGTGCACCATTTAAATTATTGCAAACAACTTCGTCATTATCGTCAGGCTCAGGGGCACATCGTTTTTCATCCTGTAGCACTTCTCTCTTCGTTCTGGCAAGGAGGTTAGCGGTGCACTGGACCAAAAACGAGTCAGCTTGAGATTGGTTGCTTCCATGTTTCAAGGCTTGAAGGTAGGCCCTGGAGAAATAACCCCCATCTGGCTCTACTTGATATGCAACACGATTAGCTTCTTCATAACTAACTTCCTTTTCCGACACATCTCCTGGCAAGTTCGCATTCCAAGCTCTCTCATCCATATCTTGTCCTGGTACTAGACATTTAATGGTGTTATTTTGAGGCCAGTTCCGCGGACACTTACTTATTTTTTCAATTTCTTCACAGCGAATATCGTAGCAGTCGATAGGGCTCAGACACAAAATGTTGTCCACATCGAAGTCGAAGATAGGGCCATGGTTAAGAATAACTCTCTCAGAGAAAGAGTATGAATTAACACTGTTTGGCACAGTCTTATCACTCCCATGACCATCTGAATCCTTCAAGGACAAACCTTCCACAGGCTTCAAAGCTAACTTTTTCTCAGTTGCAACTTTGTCCAACCAATATAGGCTACTACTGGTTTCCAGGCCATCTAATAAGGAGTCATAAGGGGCGTTAAATGGGGAGGTTTGATTTAATTTTGGAAGGGTGTTGATTGGTTTGTTTGTCAGGCCTGGGAAGACAGTGATTGGACTGTAGGGTTTCTTTGCTGGCGTCTCAAATGTGTCATCAAGAAAATAATCTTCTGCTCCCCGCTTTTTACAGAATGTGTCATTTACAACCTCAACCTTCAAGTTGCGAAACGGTGTGGAAAACTTAAATGAACGATGTACCGGTATGTTTGTTTCATCCGAGTCACATAGTTTAATTCTTGAATATACCGAGAGAGGATTTAAGTGCCTAATACCATCATCATGAGATTTAGATTTTGAAATATTGATCCTATTTAATATGGTCGTTGTGGGCTGGATTGTCTTCTTCATCTTTTCTGAAATGAACATGTAATGAAACCATTTAAAAAAGGAAGATATTTTTAACTTAAAGCATATTGCGCTCTCTAGAGGGGAACACCAACTACACACATACTAGTCATGATGCAATACACATACAGATGGTAACACGAGTAACTCAGAACGGTTTTGTGGAAGAATTTCTTCCCAACCTTTTGCTCATCTATGACATCGTTGGTGACATAACAAACATTTTCAGTTAGTCTTTAGAGGAGTCAACATTGTAATTTCAAATAATGCAATTAACTTAGAAGTTTATCGTGGAATTAAGATTTTTAGAAATAGTTACTGAAAATTAAAGACCAACTGAAGACTACTGTACTAACGTAATTTCCTGCAATTGATGCAAATTTGTCTGGCGTGTTAGCTAACATTGCACAGCTGTCTTAAAGTCCTACACTTTAACTAATAAACGTTTACTAAGGCGTATTTCGACTTCCAAAATGCTAACGCATGATATATTTAGTATAAAGTTGAGCACAAAAACGATATCAGTTGGGAAGCTTACCGCCTCTTTTAAGATACAGCTACTTGCAAGCGGGGCCACGCACAGGTGGGAAAAAATATCCCTAAATGATATGCGCTGCTGCCCACGCTCGTTAAAAAGGGGGACGATATTCCAAAACATCTCGAAATCCCTAGTTAGTATTATTAGTATTATTATAATAATAATTATTATTATTATATAATTATATATATATAATTATTATTATAATAATTATTATTATTATTTGTATTAGTATTATTAATAATAATAATATATAGTATTTACTCTACTTTAATTCCTGTTAAAGGTAGGTATAATATCATCCAATATAGCTTTGTGCATGGGGATCCTCCCCTAAGGACTAAAAAAACCTTTTATTCCAACATTTAATATCTTTGTTGCCAATTAGTCTCCTTTTAAACTGCAACAATAAACAACAGTTAGCCTACACCAATCAACATCCCCTTATGAAATGAAATTAATTAAATGTGGCTATAATTAAATATTGTTGTAATTAATGTTGAAACGTGTCACCAGCGAATGCAACAGCAGTCAGCTAAGTTACTCTATTGTCTACTTTTAAATAATAGGAAGAAACCTGATTTTCTAACATCAGCAGACCACATATTTGTTTCTATTTCCGCCCCAATGCTGGCGCAACATACCTTGTAAAAAGTCCCGTAGGCTACACGTATATCCATTATTTAATAAAGTAAATAACAACCATAAAGGGTTAGCTAATATGATTGCCGTTGGGAGATAACGGTAAACAGTACAGTACATACAGTAGGTCTACCAGTTTTAAATAAACTTCCGCTCATTCGGCAGGAAACTGCATTTAACGGAAATTGAATATATTTGTATGCAGACATCTGGTCATACAATTTGGGAACCAAACAAACACTGAAGAAGGCCTTTCTCTTTGTTTCGAATGTCACCATTGATCTTTGGAGTTCCTCTGCTACCCCATCAATTCCTGGTGAAGATCTGACTTTGAACTAATAAAGACAAGTATACAGTTTGATTTTGGAATAAACAAAATATAACATGTTTTTATTTTGTTGTTGAGGGTTCAGTAAATGACTCCATTAAATTATTTTCAAACATTAACAAAATGGCAGAGATAACACTGGGACCCATTCCTAGAAAAAAGGTAAACTAGTTAAATCATTTCAACAATATAATTTAACAGAGTGGTATTTTAGTCTAAATAATGAGCCTGAAGGTTAGTGACAGTAAATTCAGGTGAAATATGTGCTTTAGAAGGATGAACTTTGAGTGAGAAAATAGATTTTGCATAAAAATAAAAGCTAAAAAAAAAAAAACAAATTTAATAAAAAGATTGTCACCTAGTCTTCATCTAGCCTTCACAGAAATTGCTAGACTTAGGTTATTTTACACAGTTTTTAGCCCAACTTAAAGCAATGGCCTTAACAGATGATAACTTATTTATTTTCTCATTCCTTCAGCTAGTGGCTTTTCAGCCTTGATCAATGAATGTCCTTTTCCATCAAGTTACAATATAGAAATAGAACTGACAGCACCCATGTCTGAGCTTTACATCTCTTAATGAACCAAACTTAAAATCATACACAACAGCTCCGCTCCATACTTCTATCAGTTTGTACACACACACACACACACACACACACACACACACAATTACATACAGTGAGTAAATGTAATCAAACAAAACATGCTGACTGTAACAAACATCAAGTGACTGAATCTTTTATTTTTATCATAGAAAAGGGAAAATTACTTTGTATTGCTTTGGTCTGTTCTGTGGGCAACCAGCTCATGTTGTACTTGCACTCCGACAATCTGGGGGAGGCTTAAGCATCCAGAGACCCCAGATGGCGCCACTGATAGAATTTGGCAGAGAGGACGGGATATCAAACCCTTTACAGTGTCCCTTTTAACTCTTCTCTACAGTTTCCAACGTGACCTTTCTACCGTCTCTCTCACATACTGGATCCCTCTTTTTTTTGCCTCTTCTTGGCAGTGGCAAAGTTCTCGCCTCAGAACCCAAACTCGTCCTTTTGCTCGGTGAGCTCTGTGTCCGCTTGGTCCCATTTTCCTGGGGACAGGCACTCTTCAGTGTTTAAATCCTGAGGATTTACCCCAATGTCCAGGACCTGGGGGTTAGTGCGAGACTCAGCGAGTCTGAGAGTGAGAGAGAGAAAGTGAGAGAATTACCACAAAATATAAAAAATATATAGTATATCTTTGACCAAAACAAAAAAATAATTAAATTGTTAACATTAAATATATGAGAAATGGTATGAGCTACTCTGTTCTAGATTGTGAGATTTCACAATCAAGTTTGGTTTTACATAGTGTATGACAGAACAGACAGAAATTTAGAACAGTGTCCAGTATACCACTACAGCCTATGGTGAAAAACAGCATAGATCCAATGATGGTAACAAAATGCATCACCAATTGGCCAAGACATGAGCCTGCCCTGACAAATACACACACAGTACCGACGCAAACTCACGTCCATCAATGCTGCACAACACAACAGTGTTTCGCCTCACAATGATGCCACTTGGCAGCAAAGGAGAGTGCAAGGCTGATCATGTGGCAAAATAGATATAAAAAAATAAACCAAAAACACAGTTTGTAATGTTGTGAAGACACACACAGACTTACTGGAAGAATATATCCAGTTCTATGGCAAAGAACCTTAATAAACTCAGTGACAGGTCTAAATATGAAATCCCAACACAGGCAAAGTACATTGAACAAGGTTCTGAGCCATGTTAATGACCTATGGCCACATGAGAGTATGAAACTACATGTTTTCTAATTTACTTGGATCAACATTGACAGACAGATGAGCTTGACGTGAATGGCAGGGTGTCTACAGCAGGGTGGGATGGAGGTCACTAGACTCACTGAATGATTGCGTTACCTGAGTACGATTCAAAGCTATCCAGACTGCGGCTGAGGGTGCAAAGGAAACATGACAAGTCAGGCAGGGGTTGGCAATAACGCATTCGAGTGGATGCTGTGTTTAAATGGGCCTTACAGTAAAAGTATTGCACATACCCAATTGTGTGTGGAGGAGGTACCTGTGTCAAGTGTAATTTTTACTGTGTTGTTAGTTCCATGTTGTTTCTATTGAGCTGCACACTAACACTGTAACTGCATGATCCCAGCATTTTATTTTAAACTGGAGTGCTAACTAAACTCAGTAGATTACCTTAGTGTGATTGACAAGCACATACATGTGATTATATACTTAAAATTGTTTATGGCCAACAGATGGCAGTGTTGCCTCTCCAATAGTATTACAATTTATCTCAAGCTAGGGAAACCCACTACAAATACAGCATACATAGAAGACAAAGAAGATTGAACACACCCACAAAACATAGAAGTAATGTAGACACTCCTGTAATGAGTAGTTCAGAAATGACCTTACGCCAACTAGTGAATGGGTGGCCTATATAACCTACAGTGTGTGAAAGATTAAAAACACCCTGGTGCCCGTAAACTGACTTTAAAAAAAAAAAAAAGTTTGTTCAAAAACCATGTTAACAAGCAGCCACATAGGCTGAAAACAACTACCACCATATACAGTAGATGGTTCTTTAGTGCCTGAAATCCCTGAAATGCAATGGGGACAATTTGCACAATACAAACGTTATCTTTCAGCAATATCCTCACTCACTGAGCTATGGGGTTTCCCGACTAAGCTCTACGACTCCACAAGCTGTCACTGTATTTCTGAAATACCAAAAAATAGCAAAAAATTAAAAAATTAAAAAAAAGCCTTACATTCCCTGTTCTTAAAGAATCGGGAGTCTACATCGATACAGTACATCCCTGCTTGCGTTTGGAGCTTAATGGTTAATCACAGCGTGAGAAATTAATGGTGTTGGGGTATAATTACAGTGTGTGCCAACAATCATCTGATAACGGGGCTAAAATGGCCTCTAAGCGCTTGATTACAGAGTGTGGAGCCCAGTCTCCCTTCACTAAATTAAAGAGAGAGAGAAAGCACAACAGGGAGAGGAGGGAGGTCACTGTTAAATTAGGAGAGGGGTGGGGGGATAAAAAGCAGACCTGGGGGAAATAAGTACACCAGTAAAAAAGGTTTGAATATGACTTCATAGTGGGATTTGAAAACAAACAGTTAACAGTTGCATCTTGCAACAGGAGGCAATGCTACAGTACAGAGTGGGTTGAATTAATCAGTGTTCTCCAGCTGGATTTGGATTAGTTTGTTGTTAGTTTGAGAGAACCCAGTCAGCAGTCAGCATAGAGAATGCAGCTGGAGTGTGTGATGTTAACCTTTAATTGTTGTTAGCTGGGACTTTATTTTTTGCATTTACTTCTCCCATTTCTTTCTATAGTTTATACATTTCTCTCTACACTTTCCTACACAAAGCTTTCTTTAAATGTCTCTCTTTTTTGTGTGTGACCTAAACATGCATGTGCCTTAACGGGGCCCTGTTAAAAAATCTTCCTCTGTGAAACCAGTGTGTGGGCCAGAGAAAGTGGTAAACGGGGCTGGCAGAAGCAGCGTGACTCAGGATGGGTGTCAGCTGTGTTGGGGCCTGTAAGCCGAGCCCGACTCCTGCCTGCAGGAGGGTAATGTGGTGAGCCAAGCGGGGAGGGAGTGGCGACGTTTACTGTGAGAGCAGCCTGAACTATGGGCAGCTATTTCTGTAGCTAATGTCCTGAGCATTGGGAAAAACCCTAAACACAAGCTCCCCCCTCACCTTGAGAACGCCTCATCCAGACCATCCTCCAGCTCCTGCCAGACAAAACACATACAGCACATGCATTAGGTTGTGGAGGCAAGGTGAAGATAAGGCATGGTGTTTGTTTAGGACAATATTTTCTTATCCACATGAGCAGCTGTGCTTATACACCTGCTTTTCAGGACAACTAAATGGAGGGTCTAGGTTGACATGTGCACGTGCACACACACACACCTCCTATCAGATAAGACTGTTCAATGCAGCATTGTTTAACATGGAATAGAAATATAATAAACAATATCACAGGCAGTATGGGCCAAGCTCCCCCAAAAGCTTATCAATCTGGTTATGGCTGAAACTTATTGACATCCCAGCTCTCAGCTCACCCATACGATATTGTTGTTCTCTGTCGCATGGTTGTGCGCCATAAATGAATCTGGCTCCCTCTCCATTGTCCCCGAGTGGACCATCGCTACATTGGCCCCCTCTGCCAGATCTAGAAGTTTCGCTGTGGCCACCTCTGCAACACATGGCAAACACGCAGGAATCATGAGCCAGAACAAACACATTATATATACAATCAGGAAATTCATTATTAAATGAAAAAGTGTCTAGACGCTCCAATAATAATAATAATAATAATAATAATAATAAGTATAAATATGCTCCATTGACCCATTTGTTGGGATCTTACAATAACCAGGCGTGCAACAATGAACACAGTTTGCTATGATGACATTCATTAGAGACAAGCTTCCCTTAATAAGACTCTAATGTGTCCCATCAGTAGCCATCTGTGGACTGTCACTGAATGATAAGTGGTTATGCACTAAGCCCCCCGGACTCATGCACCTGACAGCGGAGATAATGGTGTGTAATTGGATCACTTCATAATAGCCACATCTGTTTTTATTGTATTTATTGTGTTTTTTGTTTAACATACAAGTTGGGGAAATGTGTGGAAACCTTAATGTCAAACTATTCCTTAGCTGGGACTGCGTTGTTCTTTGAGACTGCAAAAAGCACCCAATTTTTTTATTAAAGCCCTTCATTATCCTGAGATGGCCTGTTCCCCAGTTAGCATGGCTTGCATGAGGGAAGCTCATAAAAGACGATGTCAGCTTGCAGACATAGTTAGACACTTTATATCACCTCCTCGGTCAATAGGGGCTCAATTTGCAGCATTTCCCCTCTCGCCAAGGAGGCAATTATCTGAGGGATTGGTCATCTGATACGACCAACCGGGAGAAAGACGGAGTCAAGGGCCATCTGATGGTAATGTATCCCAGTCAATGGCACTCATCTGGGTGCTTTGGGAAGCTCAGTCTGTCCAGGAAAGCAGATCAAGCACAGGGCTGCGCGTGACCAGAGCCCTGGTCTTGAAAAAACGAGATCAGCTGTCTTACCACTGCAGCACGCATCTGTGGCCGAAAAAACAGATAGGCATGCATGCATGCACACAGTCGTGCACCTGCAGATGCAGGATAATATACCAGACAGGAAGCTAGGGTAGAGTTGGCGGTATCGTGTCTCATGAATAAAGCTGAATCATCTCTGACACAACACTAAGCGATACAGACAGTCTCCAAGTCAGCTGAATCTATTTTCTCAGCTAAAGTGAAAGGTATACAAATACTGCCAATAACGTTAGCTGTAAATCCCTGCTTATCCCTTATTCATTTCTATAAAAAAAAGGACAATAACGAAAAGGGGTTCACCTTTTTCCTTGTCCTTATAGACAGCCCAATTCAAAAAGGCCCAAGCTGCATTACCAATGGTGTACAATTTAACAATTTAACTGGAAGGAAATCCTTAACGGACTTCCAGCTGACCTCTCGGGCAAAACCTACAGTTTTTCTGTTACCACCATCTGTTTGTGCTAATCAAATCATTGCCCCAAAACCTTGTTAACAGTCCCACATAGACATGGAGAGGAGATTTAGAGATCGTAGTCTGGCAACAGGCCAGGAGTTCCGCTAAACAGATATTTTTAGACTTCTGGTTGAATGTATTTATTTTAAATCAACCTCTCACAGGTTATAACCTATTTTTCCCAGTAGATTGGTGACAAGTAACAGACACCTGGAACAGACATGCCCCAGCAAAGAGACAAAACTGGAAAGGGAGGTGGTGCATAGGTGCGGTCTTAAGGACGCTACTCATCGGCTCTTATCTCAGGCTGTGGACATTTCATGGAGAGAATAGGGCTTTAAGGGCTTTGTGCCCATCAACAGCATGTTTTCTGGAGGAGACGACTCCTATCCCAGTGTTCTGTAATCCTGCAATACATCAGGAATCCTGTTGAAGAGGAACAGCTGGGCAAGGGGAAAACGTAGACCTTTACACTCAGGGACCATCATTATCATCACAACAATCCTTAAAATGTCAAACTTGCTATAAGCAGGACTGACATTTGCAGCTCATTTGCATAATGATGAAATTAAGAAATCACAGATGAGCCTACTTTGTGGACCTGCGTCACCAAAGTGGGACAACATACGAGATGTGGCTCAGTGATATGCCTCCCCCTGAGGTTATCGTCGCTGGGGGGGGGGGGGGGGGTGACAATTACTCACCTGCCAGAATAGCGGAGCTTTATGACTGGGAGCTGCTGGCTCCTTCACCGTCTGAGCCAGACTTTACTCTCTTCTCTTTCTCTGCATGGGAAAGAAGAGGTTTTAGGAGGTGGAAGAGAGGTGAAATTATCAACCCAGTTCTTTGTTCTTTCCTGCGCAAATGACAAACCTAAGATTTGTTTTACTTACTAAATGTAGAAATGCTGTTTTGTTTTTAAAATCATAGTACAGACCATATAGGTTGATGGGAAATATGAACATGCATACACAAACACACACACTTTTACATTTGTCAAGTGCGTGTGCTGTGTGTTGTATGTGAATACGGTTATCTTGAAGGGGTGGGTGACAGAATTGAGTGTTCAGCAAAAAACAAAGGATCCTGAAATCCTGATTAGTATCTTGCTGGGTTTTGTTAGAGGTGAATGTGAAGACAATTGTCTGGCTTGCCTATAATGGGATGAACATCGGCAAAACAGTGTCATTGCTATAGCAGCTTGGGCTGGAGAGTGACAATTTTTCCAAGCCCCACATTTATAATAGAATGATTTTAGGGCATTGTGCACACACAAGAATCACTATTTAGCAAATTCTTCCACTACTAACGAGCAGCAGCTGATCTTGGACTACGTTTTTTTTCCTCTGTTCTCACAGATCGCTCACCCCCAACAAAACTAGCTATTCCAATACTAAGTGAGTCTGCTCAATGTGGGTCTACAAAAGAGAGCTTAGACACAGCCTCACCAAAGTACACCCACTACCACTTGCCTATCAACATTCCTCTACATTTAGGAAAACCCTCCAAGCACTTCCATTAACATAGCTGGAGGTTAAAAGCCCATCCCAGGGTGCGCTTATATTACAGAGGCGTTTAATGATCTCTTAACAATCCTTAAAGCCTTCTTTAATAAAAAAAACCTCCCCATTCCCCAGGAGAGCCAAGGTAGCTTAGTGATGGCTCCGCTACAAAGTGCCTCCCTAGACACCCGTTCCCGTTGTTTTACGAGACTATTCCAGTGGGTTGGACGGGCGTGAGACTACTACCCAAACATGGAAAACAACTCGTGGAGGATTTACCAGTTCAGCACTTGTTATTTTGTTGTACCATTTAGTGTCTTGTGCAGTGAGGCAGGACCTGCTGTTCTGCTACTCCACAAAGTAATATATGGGTCATGCAATCGCACTGAGATGAAGAGAACTAGTGCGAGACGTGAGGGGTGTGGGAGGGTTTGTAAGACATCCTTCCCCAGATCCTCGGGGGTCTCGTCACTGGCGTGTAGCGTGCTCAAAGGGTGTCTTCCTCTACTGCTTAATCTCACTTCCATAATCTCCCAACGCAAGAATATCACAGCTACACCTTTTTGAAAAGTCTTGCTTCTCCCTCCACAAAACTGGGTTTACACATTACAAAATACACCTTTGTTGTTCCCGTCATCAGCGACATTGAGTTGTAGGTGCCCGAAAAACCCAGCCAATCAGAGGGGTTTCCGGACCAGAAGAAGAGACAAAGAATGGGGAGAGAGGAAAAGAGATTGGGAGTGGGAGCGCGCGAGAGAGGGAGAAGCCATGTTGGTTTACACTTTTAAAGATTTGGATCAGAATATGCAGAGGCGAGGAGCAGAGATGCGAGGAGCAGAGAGGCGAGGAGTGGAGATACGAAGCAGTGGCCTTGATCTCTCGAAAAACCAAATCAAATGGAAATGTGCTCAAATTAAAAATGTTTTTAAAAAGGCACTTTAATAAACACCAGTGGAGAGAGATAGAGAGAATATGCAGTCACGATTATTAGCACATTTCATATGACAAGCTTCAAAATAAAAGCAGAAGATACGCAATATCCAGACAGACAGAGACATAATATAAAAACAGGAAGGTAAAAAAAAAAGTTATATATATATATATATATATATACACACATACATACACATACACATATACACACATACATATACTTTTTTTATTTTTGTACAGTGAGGAGACCTTTACTTGATGATCTAAGGGATCTGATTGGTGTGTTTTCAGTGAGCATGTCAGCAATGTAGGAAAGAGCTAAGCCATTCATAGATTTTAAAAACAAGTATTTTAAAATAAATTCTTTGTTTTACTGGGAGCCAGTGAAGAGAGGTTTTTGGACCATCCAGATTTTGATATCAACAATGCACTGGATGAGATCATTCACTGGGCTAAGGTTGTTAGTCAAAACAGATACATATAACTGTGTGTCATCAGTATATGAATTATATGAAATGTATTGTTGAATGATGGACCCAAATGGGAGCATATACAAATGAAACAACAGAGGACCAAGAATTTATCCCTGAGGGACTCCATGTGGAATGTCTACTTCATATGATTTAAAGCCGTCAATGGAAACAGAGAAAGATCTTCCAGTGAGAATATTTGAGAACCAGTTAAGAACTGTGCCTCTAAGGCCTAAACAGTGTTCAAGCAGAAGAATTATATGATCAACCGTTTCGAAAGTTGCGCTGAGATCAAGAAGTACCAAAATACAGACTTTAGGGTTGTCGGGGCTAATTTTAAGATCATTAACAAGTAAATGAAAGTGTGCGTGTGCGTCTCTCTCACTGAGACAGGATCAATGGCACTGGAGCGGTCAAGGAAGAGCTGACACGTTGACAAACGCGCACACACACATATTTTCCTTTCCCTCAAGCACCACCCATCTTTACTCCCTCTCTCTTCTTCTCCTCCACCCATCTCCATCGGTGATAGACTGAAACAAGCAACGTGTGTATGTGCGTGTGCGCGGTTTAGATAAGGAAAACAAACATCCGCTCGACAGGGAGGTGCCAGGCTGACCTGACAGCTACAGCAAGTGAATGCTCGTGATCGAGTTTAAAAGCACAAACGCAGAAAACCACGAGTAGCACAAAAAAAAGGGAAAGCTCTTACAGCACTCCCAACACACACACACACACACACACACACACACACACACACACACAGAGAAAATGACATGCATGTTGTCCTGTTCGGTTGGAAATGATAAGTGTCTCAACATTTCTATGCATTTGTGTGTGTGTGAGTGAGTGACGCCCCTTCTGGCCCAGTACTTTGAGCATCTGCTCAGTTTATCCACATTATGACTCCAGTCTGCCATTAAAACACACTCAGGATTAAAAGGGGAGGTTCAGAGGGTCTTGGAAGCAACAGGGAAGGAAAGAAAAACAACCTAAATAGTTAATGACGAGAGAACATGTTTTAGGGAGAAATTGGGAGGGAGGGGATAGGAGAGCTCCACCACACATCTTGGGTCCTGTTATCATCACTGGTAAAGATTTACTGAGGCCGGCCAGCCCAGACCCGCTCCCGGCTAGCCTTATTTCCTCAGGTCTCTAAGGTCGATACCTAGATGGGGTTTTAACCATGACTGAGCTGTTTTTAATAGAGAGGCCTCGCTCTAATCTAAACCAACTCTCACTGTCCTCCAGGCTAGAGTCTTACCTGGGAGTGCCATAATCCAGCAGGTCATGAAATGACTTCAAGATTCAAAAATTATTAATTACAGTATCTTTTTTTATATCGTATAATATTATTATAAGCTTAGCAATGGACCACATATAGTTGCAAATTTGAGAGAACTACTGTTTAATAATCAATGTCTTCATTATGTGTGTGTGTGTGTGTGTGTGTCTTAACAGTGACAGGTGGGAGCCAGCGAAGGCTGCTCTGGCCTTTCCGATGTCAACAGTGGGGGGAGGGAAGTGTTTTCGTAGAGAGGTAAATGTGTGAGCAAGCGAGAGAGGGAAAACGTGAGAGCAGAATAGAATAACAAAAGAGCGATGGGGTGAGACAGGGGTGGCAACGGAGGAGGAAGGGAGCGGTTCCGCATAGATAACACGAGACATCCGTCACATTCCTCCAGCAGTGGGGAAGGGGGAGGGGGGGGGGGGGGGGC
>JAOEHI010028883.1:0-25129 GCA_025447815.1 Percopsis transmontana | reverse complement strand
TGCTGTCCTTATTCTAAGAGAATGTTATCTGCTTGCAAAAACTGGTGGTTAACCAGTTCAACTGTTGACAAATGTACCAATTGTAAGTTGCATTGGATAAAAGCGTCTGCCAAATGCTGTAAATGTTAATGTAATGTTGTCTTGAACAGCAGCTAACTGTGTTTCTCTCTGGGTGGCATCTGGAGATGCTGTTGTGAAACCCCGGCGCCGGACAGGAGGGACTCGGTGTAGGAGGATTTGATCCTGTCCCTGATGTAGCCGGTCTCCAGGTCCCACACAATCAGATGATCTCTGCAACAACAAGGAGCGGAGGGAGGATTTCATCCCATTATTATTAACAATAAATCTATTAAAGGTACAGTCCTCTACTCCTCGACTGCGTTACGCCGCCTTCAGATCCGCAAATCTCCGCCCAAACCAAAGTACGCTGGCTCTATGACAGGCTCGGGTGAACTATAATATCCTGATGGCTAGCTAGCTAGCTAGCATCACTGTAAGCGAAGCATGTAGGTTAGCATCCTGCACTCACCTGGTATCAGACAAGCCCAGGAGGACCCGCCCGTCCTCCAGCAGCTTGTACTCGTGCTGGGGACAGGGCACGATGTAGAGCCCCGTGTGTCTCCTCACGTAGCTCCTCTTAACCAGGTCATACACCAGCAGCGTCTAAGGAGGACCAGAATTCACATGTCACTACAATGGAGTGACATATAATTAGCCAATAAAGTGCCAACTTACCTGTGTGGCACCTGAAACTTGAACATAGTGAGTCCAAAAACTAACCACAATATTAGATGTTGATGCTGAAACCATTTCTCTGTTGCCGGGTCATATAATTTGAGTAACCGTACACAGTAAACAAAAGGTCAAAATAATGACTAACCTGAAATATGGTTAAAGGCGTGTCGGTTAAGTCTGCAGTGCCTTTGTCTGTCAGGATGTACAGTTTGAGGTTGTGGGCCAACGCTACATCATTGCTGCCATAGAGGCCGTGCTCTACGCGGACAGGCCGGCCTATGAAGCGCCGTCTGGTTAAGTTCCAAACGTGAACGGTACCGGATCTCAGGGACTGGCTCACAGCGTATCTGCCAGTAGAGGGAGACATACTCATTAAAATGAACATGGTTCCAGGATTGTAGGTAGTCCAGCATAGGTACTGTCAATGCCAGCTGCTTCCCTCCATTTTCCTTGCTATGCTATATAGGGAGTGTAATTAACCTCAGCTGTCTGATATTGTAATTGTACATAAACTTTATTTTACATTGTGCTTCAATAGTTCCAGTTGTAAGCAAGAGAAAAAAAAACTAAGGATTTCCCACACCTCTAGATAAAAACCCTGCTTTATCTCTGTGACTCTCCTGTCACATTTGTGGCACCTACTAGGGCAGGACAACTGACATCTTGTTTTGGATTGGTTCTTCTGAACGTAGACGGTGTAATGACACCATAGCTCCGCCCAACTTCAACCCCCGATAAAGAGAATTCATCCGTCACAAATAACCCAAGACAGCTGTGTGAGATGTACTGGGGTCTTAAAAACCCCAAAGTCATTACATACCGGGGGTTTTCCCCCATCGGAATGACCTCCGCTGTGCCATCGCTCCTCTGCTTGTGGACGTTGTAGGTAAGCGTCTGGTCATTAATCCTAGAGGAGAGGTCCCACAGTTTGAGGTACCTCTGTCCACTACAGATCCCCACGCAGAACCGCAGATCAAGACACAGCCCTGCAAGGAGACACGAGGAGGTCATGTCCAAATCTCCTGTGTATACTGTATGTTGTATATGTATAGCCTAGCCCTGAAACAAAATCTAACCCTTTTATTACCAAGGGCTTGATTTTGTTCATGGTGGAAAAGAGAGGAACACAAAGTATAAATCCGATTGAACAAGAGCCCCTGCGTTTGCATCCGAGAAACCCCATCCACTTTCTAAGCTAACCTGTGGTCAGTGTTCCAGGAAAGCAGGCGATGTGCTTGTGGTCCTCTGTCTCCAAGTTCCAGGTCACAACCTCTGTGATGCCAGTGCGAGGGGAGGGGCAGAAGGCCACGGCATGTGTCCCCGCCCGGTTGACTGTGACTTGGGAAAGGCAGTCCTGACTGCAGCCCAATATGGAACGCAGGTATGCAAAGGAGGCTGTGCTAAATAGCTGGATGTGGATGATTTCACTGTCCCTCTTGTATGGGTATCTAATAGAGATGTTATGACATTAAAAATGATGCTTCTCCGCCATACTGTTAAACACCTAAATGATTATGCGGCTGTAATTATCAGGCAATGATTTTGAAAAGTGGAAAACTGGGTAATAATAATCGTTCATTATGTGAAAACACATAATGACGGCTAGCATTACCAACAGAGGGTTACTTCCTGCTTACAATCTCCAGTTACGGATGTAAATAAATTTTTTATTTTATTTTTTGGCTTATCTAAATAAATAAGAAAGATATAAATAAGAAAGTAGTAGTTTGTGAGTGGCTTGTGACCTTTTTTTTTTTGGAGAGAAAACATTTTAAGACATGTCTGATTTCCTCTTTGGAAAAGGAGATTTATGGTGTTTTTTTAAGGCTTAAATTTGTTCAATTTGCTCATTGCATTTCATTGAAAGCCCAGTGAGCAGAGTGGTTTCTCAATAGTTAGTCTTAATATATATTAATATATATATTAATTATTAATGAAGGGCCAGCTCATTGAAGTCTCAGTGTGTACTGTGTAGCAGAGGCAGACTGCAGAACGGAACCGGCAGCGGTGCACCTGCAGAAGAGTAGCATGTACTCTGACGTCATCTCGACTGCCTGTATGGAGGCAGCACCATGCTGGGCAGACAGAACACACAGCACAGCCCCGCCTCTGGCACTAAAAATGGCTGCCCGACCCCCTGACCTGAGAGTTAGAAAGACGATACAGTTTATATTAAGAGAGGTGTAAATTAAAGAGAAACGAGAGAAAGAAGCTCTTTTTACAAAACAGTGAATGTGATTGTACATAGTAACAGAGACCAAAAAGCCTAAAAGTGCTACATCACCATTAAATATATGGTATATGTTTGTTACAAATATTGTGCAACACTTTCTTACATGATATATGATATTAATATAAGACTCAGTTAACACTTTTGGGGTGAATTGAAAAGGAGCTCAATTAACCTCCTTGAAACAGTCCCTAGCGTCTTGTGTTACAAACTACCTAATTTCTTGCTAGTGTGCTATTCATACCTCTCAAGCATGACTATACAGGTTCCCCTCTAATTATTTAAAAAGAATCTCCTAGACATTGCTAGACGCTGCTCCTTTTTAATTGGGCAACAATATTAAATTTAAATCCCTTCTGGAAAATTAATCCCCATTATTGTCAGTATTCAATAGGCTCAGAATTATCCATCTATGTGACAGGTGCTAAGAAGATTAAAAAACATACAGCTGCATACCACATTACAAGGGCCAGGCACCTGAGAAGTAGATTATCTTAATAATTTAGTGCTGTGAAATTTGTCTAGGTACTGTGTCTACGGTGTCTGACTTCAAGAGTTGATTACAATGGGAAATGTGATATTTAAAAACAAGGTCAAAGCAAAGTGACACTTATGAAGTGTAATCTCCATTAGCTGACATTCAAGGTGTCACGTCCCGGAGGCCTGTGTGGAGGTGCTTAGAGGACGTGTACAGGCCCCGCTTTGATTGACATCTGCCTGACTCTCCTCTGCAAGTAAATCTGCAGCACAGCTCCGCTCAACTGTCTAACTCTAGCGGTCTAACTAGACAATTTAGCTTTAAAATAAAACACCTGTGTGGGTGCGTATGTGCCTCGTCTAATCACAAGCCTTAAATTTGAATTCAAACGCAATGCTGCACAGCTCTGTTTCAGAGGCAACTCTACTTAACTGCTAAGGCCCTATGCATGTTTACACTACATATGGAAATACCCTGCCGTTTTTAAAATACTAGCATCTTTGTACACCATTGTTGCCAATTCCACCTGGGACAGAGCCCATGAGAGAGTAAAGACTGACTACAAAATCCTAACATAAATTATGAATTGACGTTATAAATTCATTGGGATTATCCCTTTTGTATTAAACCGGAGGTGGCCGTGGTTGAGACGGAATTCTTCAACATTCTGACCTGGGCCTAAACCAAGGAGCTCTGACCTGTAGGCGAGGAGTACGTAGTCTTTGATGCAGTTTTGAGACAAGAGGACAGAGCGGTTTGTGTGGATGAAGTCGCTCTCCAGGGAGACGTTGACACAGTGCAGCAGAGAGCAGGAGGAGGCCAAGTCAAACACCTGCCAAACACATTTTGGGACAATCACCTTTCTGATTTGTCTATGGACTAAACAACATGACAACATTAGACACCATCCTCATTACTCTAATACGTCCACTCCTTCAAAACTTTAACCGTTAGTTGGAGCAGTTTTATATCAGTTTTAATCTGTATTATAATAAACCATTAATAACAAGCTTCAATAAGCCACGGGAACCTTAACCAGGTGACTTCCATCGTAGAAGGCCACCAGAAGCTGTCCGTCACAGGTGGTGGTTACCGCAGGAACATCCCAAGAAATTTCTGTGTACACAACCTGTCCGGATTCCACCTCTCTCACCTGAAGCACAACAACAATCAACAAAATCTACTACAAATGGTCTTTGATCCCCCAAAAGGCTTCATGACCACTACATCTGAAACATTAGCCTGGGCAGCTAGCAGAGCAGGCAGCTAGCAGAGCTAGCAGAGCAGGCAGCTAGCAGAGAGCGCAGCTAGCAAAGTAGCAGAGCACGCAGCTAGCAGAGCAGGCAGCTAGCAGAGCTAGCAGAGCAGGCAGCTAGCAGAGCAGGCAGCTAGCAGAGCACGCAGCTAGCAGAACAGGCAGCTAGCAGAGCAGGCAGCTAGTGGTTGAGTTTGCAACCCAGACCGCCAATATAAAGCTTGCTGCATTCCAACCTGCAGACTTTGTCTCATGCGGACCACAAGCATCCGGTCATCCAGGCCGAGCACGAGGAAGTCCACTGCTGCCACTCCGCTAATGGTTCTGACTACACGCTGAAGCTCCAGGTCCCAGAACCGTATGGTCCCGTCCGCCCCACAGGTGACGACCACCGAGCTGCTCCGCCCCACCCCCATCGCAGTCACCTCAGAAGAGTGACCTGGAAACACAGGAAAACATTACTGTATGAAATTGATAGTTCTTCTATAGTTCTGTTCCTCCGGGACCGATTGGTGCATATGAAGTATGCGGGGGAAACTGCAAAAGGGTTTACAGGGGCTTTTAACCTGCCGAGCACAATTAACCTTTTTCACATACCATTGAGGGGTAAACCTTCTTCCTGTCTAGCCTGTAAACAGAGAAAATCTTAATTTTATATGGCTCATTAGACTGTTTGAAGTTGTTATATTAAGTTATAATGCAAAACTTACATATATTAATAATATAATAATAACGACTGAGCAAGCAGTGTGTGCACACGCCCACACCTGAAACCAAAGTCTAATGAGCCACATTAATTCCAACACCTGTGTGGACCGGGTCTTCAACCATTCATATAGACAGGACAGAGAGAAAGTTTACCCCTCATCTGTAGCACCGCCGGGTCACAGTGAAAAGAGTCTTTAGGCCTGGTGGATCACCTGCCAGTAGGGTAGGTGCCAGGCCTCCGGGGGGCAGCAGACAGGTGGAGGAGGGCACCAGGACAGGCAGAGAGGACTGGGCGCACTGGGCCAGCAGGGCGTGGAGGTAGCTGAACTTCAGCGGGTCACCTGGCGATGAAGATGTCGTATCAGAGGCCAGTACAATAAGCTTGGTGAAATGTAGTGTATGCTATTGTACTGTGTCCTCTCATACAAGTGTCCTAGAAGAGATATTTGAGGCCTCTTTCCTGGGGCTTTCCTGGGGCTTACACTGGGTACAGTATACTATGTAGAACCACAACAGGAGAACCCTGCTCATCAAATCAGACAATAAAGTTAATGTAAGCTCAATGTTACGAGGGAAGGCCGACGGGCTCTAGCTAGCTACTGTTTTTTGACAGTAAAATAGCTGCAAAAACAAAAAAACGTTTGTAAAAAGCCCAGGTCCACTACTTCTGAACCAAGTGTGACATTTTCTAGGGGAAAATAGTATTGCGAGGTTATGTGTCAGTGCATCAAGTACCTGGAGCAACAGGGCGATCCTCTGCAACTATCTTGCCCAGTCGGCCCATGATCTGGGAGGCCATCTGAGAGGGGTCGCGTTCCAGCACGGCCCTGGACAGCTGCAGGGCACCAGACAATAACTCCACGTCTAACAACACCCTGGGGAGAGAACGCTACAGTTACAGTTACAGCATTTAGCAGACGCTACAGTCAAATATATAAACACATATATACTGTATGTGCAAAATAAAAAGTTCAAAATTTACCACACAACCTGTGTGGTAAAGGTTTATATTGTTTATATTGTTCTTTTTGTTGTATTATACAAACCATTAAAGTTAGGACATTACTTAGGACAATACACAAAATGACGGCCAAAAGCGTAATACTGCAAGGGAAGCAACAGTGAAACGATTACATAAAAAACATTAAATCAGTCATTTGCGCTTGAGACAAAAATGGAGCCACAGTAGTTTGGGTTATGACCCGCTGGGCCTATATTAAAACATACTGTATGACTGGACTCTTCACTCTCTCTGACTGCACCTACTTGTCCGGTAGCACGGCTTTCTTCATGTCTTCCTCTATGTCCAGGACCGACGAGCCCCAGGCCTTGTGCAACAGGAAGTCGTAGTTGAACACGCACTCGGCCATGAATGGCAGGATCTGTCCCGAGCGCACCAGGTGGTAGGGTAGCCCATGAAGCTTCCTCAAGTTGAACACGTAACGCTTGGGCACGCCTTTGCCCCCCTCCTCCCCCCCCCCGCCCAAAGTCCAGGCCAGCGGCTGAAATACGTCGGCGTGCGGCGAGCCGCCTCGGAGGTGGTCGGCATAGTCTGCGTGTACAGCCATCTGTGACTCTTCTGTCTTCAGGTAGCGCTTTACGCATAGACGGGTCAGCTCAGAATGGGCCCAGCGATACACCCACGTCCCGTCCGTCTCCGCCTCGACGAGGTGAGGGCCCAGGTCGCGCTTGAGTCGCGCCCAGAGGATGTAAGGCACCCGGGGGTGGCTGGAAGACGAGGGGTGGGCTGAGGCGACCTCCTGGAGCACTTTGCCATCTTTGGCTAGTAAGTCCAGCATTTCCTGAAAACAGTTTTTTTATAGATCACACATACCCATTTACATAATGAATCCCTCCAGTGTACAGGATAAAGCAGTTTTATAATTATAACAGTATACCACACTTATACACCAAAGCAACTTAGAGTTACAAGTATAAAGAGCAGGTAGGGGTTAGGTATCTTGCTTAGGGATGCTTACAGGTAGGCCAGGCTTGTTGGGGATCGAACCCACAACCTTTCGGCTGGGAGTTGACCACCTTAACCACTAGACTACCCTGCTTTATCCTCAACCATTCAACATGATGAAGAGGAGAGACTTGAGGAGGGTCCCTGTAACGCAACAAGCTGGAGATTCAGCTCAAGACCTCCTTACCTCTTCGGTGATGCCCCCGCGCGACAGCGACACGAGGGACAACGCCCGCTTCACCAGCTGCCCGCCGTGATCACCCTCCAGGCGAGCCAGCAGGCGGAGGTAGAGGCCCTCTAGGTCGCCTGGGAGTCCCAGGCTCCCCTGGGGGGAGTAGGAGGTCCAGGGCAGGCTCTCCCAGTAGGCCGCCTCCAGGTAGAGGGGCGAGGCGCAGGACAGGCAGGCCTGAAGGAGGAGCCTCCACTGGCCGTCCGGGAGCCTCCGCTGGCCAGCGCGGAGCTTCTCCTCCAAGGCTAACGTGATGTCCTGGTGGCTTAGCGGTGGTATGGAGAGGACAGTAGGATCAGCAGACTTCTGGAAAAAGGGAGAAAGAGATAAAGAATAGATTTTTATTTTATTTTATTGTAATCTAATATATTTTGATTTAAATCCTGCTGTGGCTTAATTTCAGTATTAACTAGAAATTGTGCAGTTCCTGAACAAACTGTCTGGGCTAGCTTAAAATGAAAAAATTGTAAAAGAAGTAAAAATACTTGAATTACTATGAACCTTTAAAAAAGTTGTCAGATGGATGGAGAAGTACTTCTACGTACGTCTTAGTAGTATAAAGTACTAAGACGTACCCGGAGGTGCCACACAGTATTGTATTGAATACCAGTAGCACTGTGAGTCAAAAACAAGTGTCCCCATGGGGATAATGAAGTAGGCTACATTGTATCGCATTAGCTTGATGTAATCTAAAGGTGAGGTGTTCATTTCCGTCCAATCAAGTGCTACACCTGACGAACGTGAAGGGAAATGAACGCTAAACAGTTAGCAACTCGACACCATCCTCTCCCTTCCCCTTTCGGACCTGCAGGGCGAGAGCGCAGGCCGAGCCGCTTGCAGCAGACAGGATGAGGTGCACGTGGGCAGGGAGCGGGACGGAGAGCCAGGACAGGTCCGGCCCGTGTTCCTCAGACAGCTGGTCCACGCCGTCCAGCAGCAGGACCAAGGGCTGCTCCGCGCTCACGCCACCCAGCAGAGAGTGAAACTCATTGATCAGCTGAGGCAATCCCTGGAGGTTGAAGATAGTATAGATAGATTACCTGTGGTGAAGGTTGTGTTATCATTCACCTTAAAGGATAAGTTAGCTTTTTCTCTTATTAAAATGTTGTTCCCATCATTTATAATGGTGCATAGCACAACCTCACTGATAGCTTTAGTATGGATAAACAATCTACTGACTCACTGGGCTTTTAATTTAGTTCTAAAAGGCAAGCGTTTAAGAAAATTTGCATAGTCTTTTTACCAAAAAGAGTCGTGCTTTATATTTCTCTTATTCCTAGGATACAACCGCCCTGGAAACAGGAAGCGAGCTACTGTAGCTAATGGTAGTATTTTGTTTATGTTCGTCTAATAAAGACACACACAAGCCCACCGAGATGTGTTGGCAAAGTGGTAGGCTACTCAATACTAAAGCTATCAATGATGTGCCTATTGAAACAAGGTCTAAGTTTAAAAAAAAGTGAACCTATGTTCAGCAAAACCCCAAGCTACCTGTGAGAGCCGGGTCTGGGGACTGTAGAGCTCAGCCAGTTGGACACACAGACTCTCAAGGACCAAGCGAATGTTCCTGCTCTCTCCAGTGAGACCCACGAAACACACCAGCACCTTTACAGCCCTGAGCCCACAGAAAACACAACGTTTAACCGTCAACATTACTGAAGAAATGCGGCCATTTTTTAACTTGAACTCAATGTGGGACCAATGTTGTATTACCAACCAAAATGCTTGCAATGCACTGATATTGATATACTGAACTGTATATTCATCATCCTCTTACCCGGGCAGCCAGGAGGAGGCTAGCTGTGACACTCCAGCCAGAGTGGTGCTCTTCCCCCAGCCCGGTGGCCCTAGCAACAGGACGGGTCTGGACGTCGACTCTTGCACCGCCCCCTTCACGTCATCCAGGAAGTGTCGCCTCAGCGTACAGCCCTCCCCCCTGGAACGCTTTATGTGAAGTCAAATGGGAAAGTAGGTGTAGAAACAAACAAGCGAGGAGGTGAAGCGCCACTTACAGTGTCAGCCCGTAGTTTATATGCCGTTGTATCTCCTCCTGGACTCTAAGTTTCACCGCCTCGTTTCTGATCACATCGAAGGGGGCCTTGGACTTGGTCACCTCCATTATGCTGGAATGGCAGTTAAGTGTCCTTAACTGTGGTCAACTCAAATTCCCACATTTACATTCGCATTAGCGTGTGCTACCTGTTGAGGGCGCTGGTGGCGGTCCGTTGGAAGTGGGAGCAGATTCGCTCAGCGTAGAACTGGTGGGAGCGGTTGTGCTTGGGGTTTAGGCCCTGCCTTCCCCAGCCCACGTTACGCTCGTAGATGTTGGTGTGACGCAGCTTGTCGCATGTGAAACAAGAGATAATAACCGATAACCGGGAGTAAACAGGAAGTGGCTACTGCTTTCTGTCTCTCTCTCTCTTATAGGCATTCGCTGCACCACCAGTACCTTGCTGTGGACGCGGCCCACAAAGCGCTGGTGAGCTGCTTTGAGGGCCGCGTTGACCTTTGGCCGTCCTTTCAGCAGGTCCACGTAGTTGACGGCGTGTTCGTTCTTCAGGTTGTAGTACAGGTCAGGGATGACCCTCATGTAGCAGTGGCAGTGCTCTTCTGCTGGTGCATGGGCTCCCAGAGGCCGAAGACCCTGGTCTATCTCCCAGTCCAGAACTATAGGTGGGCGTTAGCTACTACTATTAGCATGATTATGGATATAAACCACTTTATTAAAACTGCATAAAATAGCATAATAGTAAATTATGAACTTTTAATTGCTATAAAAATTGGGCATTGGTCTTTCCAAGCTCCAGTGGAATCCAGAATAACATGCTATGTCTCGGATTTTCAGATACGAGTGACTCTGTACTGGATAGTACAGTGGCAGAATATGTGATTGGATGGGATGTAGTTTATGTATCAAGAGAGTTACCATGGTAACAGACACTGCTCTCTGCCTCGCTGCCATGTACAAAGATACGTCTAAATAAAAGGTCTGCTGAATTGAAAAACAATGACACCATTTAAAAACAAAAAGGTTGCGGTTGCAGTGTTTTGTGACCCGGATCAGTTATCCTATGCAGCTTTATTTTCCGAAGCAGCAAATTATTTTCGCCCCATTACCGGCAAGATAGGGAAAACAATTTAGCTAAGCTATATGTTTAGTAGCAAAGGTTTTCCGAATCAAAATATGCAAACCTGCATGAGTTTAGAACATGACACCTGTGTGTTTTCTTTCACATACCTGTCCTGAGTAACAGCGATGTCCCCTCCTCCCCCAGTGCTGCTGGCCCGCTCCGCTGTAGCACCCCCCACAGGTGCTGGGAGGTAGCGTTCCAATCCTGTCTGGCTTGCTTCCTTTGCTGGGCGTCCTTGCTCAGGAGGTGAGAGTGGTGAGTGCTGTAAAAAAGACATATATTTCAATAGTCATATCTAGAGCATGTTTTCTTGGATGATTGAGAGATCCGTGCTGGTTACTAGACAGGGAGTAAACGGAACTAATTGAATGAGCAGTGATACCGAAGCTAATAGCATTAGTTGAGGCTGGGCGTGCAATGCAACACGACCGCAGCCAGCTCACTCCAGATGACCCAAATGACCCATAGTCTGGAAACCAAGCTCCCTCTTCAGTGCCCCGTCTACCCAAACAGACTGACATGCCTGGGATTCGGGCTGTGTCAGTGTTCTATAGTCTTTTATTGAGAGAGCTTGTAGAAAAAAGTCCTACAAAAAATAAACCTTTGCAGAGCCATGTGATTAAAAGCAACAGTGGGGTAATTTAAGACTTTGGTCAACAGACAGACAGTGTAAAGAGTGAGTCTTTGCACTGTGAAGACATCCACACTGTTCTCTCTCGATACACACACACTCGCACGAGAACACGCACTTGTTTATATGATCACCCACACTGTCACAACAATACATGCCCTATGGCAACACCATGGAGATCAAACCACGCATTCCATATGCACACAATGCCAGGGCTATGACAATAATGTCGCAGGGAGTTACACTATACAGTGTAATTAAAAATAAAACAATGCTAAGCTGCTGGTAGCTATTCCTCAATTAAATACTCGGGTGACAACATTCAGTACTCTTTTTAAATAAATAATGTGTTGAAACAATTATATATCCTCATATACTGTATTAAGACACATGGTTTTCAAACAACGTGATTTTACCTGACAGGAAGTAGGCGGTAGACAGGAGGGACACAGTTCTCGTCAAGCTTGTACCACATCTGGAGAAGGCGCAAGTCTTTGTCGAGGTCGCCCCAGGTCCGCTCGCTCGTAGGGCTTGCCCTGGCCTCCTCTGCTTCCGAGAAGGAAGTCTGGGAGTTCCCACCCATCAGTCCGGAGTTCGTAGCTGTTTCTCCAAAATTGAGATAGTTTTCATAGATGGACTCCTGGACAAAACTGCTGCTGGCGGTGGCAATACTGGATAGAGAGTCAGTGGTGGAGGTGGATTCGCTCGGTTTCTTCCTAGACATTCTCTGTTTTTCTCCCTCCAACACGCTCACGATGGCCTCGAAAGCCTCTGTAGGCATGGTAGAAGGCAGCGTCTGGACCTCGTACTTCTGACCTAAGAACAGCTGGAAAACAAAACAGAGGATCAAACAAAGGGGATTCACACTGAGGCACAAATATTGGTAAGAATTGAATAATGGCAGGTACTGAGAAATGCTGTATAATATAATATCGTGGTAGAGGTACGAGTAAGAGCACACTCCTCAATTGAGTTATAAGGTCCCCAGAACCCCAAATTTCCACCCCAGCTCCACTGTTTATGTTTTTGTTTTTATAAGGCTAGTTTCAACCACAAGAGACCTCCAGGCACAAATCGAGGAGTGTCCCTTTAAGAAGTATTCTTCAAGAAAGTCTCTCACGATAAAGTTTGGTCCTTGTGTCGCCTGACATTGCTGGAGGGTCTCCAGGTGTAGCTTTACAGTGTCGTGGCGGTCGGAAAAGGGGCTTCCCACCCCCCACCGCAGGTCCACCATTTTGAAATCATAGCCTCTCTGCTTACAGTAGAGATATAGCCTGGGGTACACGTTCTCCATCAGCGCAGTTCGTTCTACAACCGTGTCTGAATCACACACACGTGTTATTTCCAGCCTTCGTCATAAACATATGTGTCTTCAAAATAATTTGATATTTGATGACTTGATTTGATTTAGCTTTTTTCGGATTTGAAAATAACTGTCACCCTTATACCTTTGTAACCGCCACATATGTAGATCATAAACCTCTTCTGCTTAGGAGGACATCGAGGCACCTCATTGTTCGGAAGCTCGTCGGCCACCGTGTTACTCAACGGCTGATGACCCCTTCCCATAAGACCGGAGACCTTGTTCTGCCTTGTTTCAGCCAGGCTCTCGTCATTGGACCCAGTAGATAGACAGGCCCCGCTCTCTGTCAACGTGGCCAGATCCCACTTGACATCTAGCTGGCCACGGTCTTTTCCTTTCCTCCCGTCGTCGCCATCATCACCTTCCTCCACGAGTGGGGCCATGCTCTTATGATTTGGAGATGACTCCTGTATTCCTGCATGCTCAGTTAGCTCTAGGGTGGGTCTGATTACGTTTTCCTGTCCAAAAAGAAAATGAATCCTAGCAGCAACAAGCAAACCGTTCTAGGTTCTATAACATTTTGACATACTGTAGCTTGCGGCAACCCTCTGTATGCGCGAGTGGGTGGGTGGGTGGGGGGGGGACCCCGCAATAACTGCAAACATTTGTTACCTTGAGCATGTGAGCCTGTCTTCTCAGAAGCCGCACTGAGTCCGATCCATTGTACTCTGACAATAGGTAATTATGTGTGTCAGCTTTGTGACGCTGTGACAGGTCGTACTGAAGAAGGAATGGAGGAGAACGTGTTGCTGTCAGCATTTGATCTGGCCTGACATTGGTCTCGATGACATTTAAGGCCACCAACATACAGCGCTCCAATGTGTCAGCTGGTCCCTATAGCATCTACTCTGAGCAGATCTTTAATGTAGGTTTTGTTTAGCTTGCTCAGACGTAGGCCTACATCCTAGCTCGTCTGTCATATAGAGTAGTATGTATGGGAGATGCAGGGTATACAGTACATACTTTTGTCTTTGAATTCACTTCAGTTCAGTGATTAATATGTATATGTTCACCAGTGTTGGGTGTAACGCAATACAAAGTAAGTTACTGTAATCACATTATATTTTTCTTTAACGCGTTACAATGTAACAGGTAAATGTTCCTAAATTCAGTAATCACATTACAGTTACTAATCAAACAATGATGTAGTTACTTGCAATTGAGCCTTTTTCTTGCCATGGCATTTATCTGTGAAGTGCTTTTTGGGCTGGTTTTTACCGACTTTGCTGTCGGCTTTGTGGTATTATTTTAATTAAGAGCATAAAAGAAAGATATGTCCTCCTTATTAGATTAGGGATTTGTTGTAATATGTGGGAAACTGAAAGTTAAACGTTAAGTTGTTTAACTGGCAATTACGTGATAATGCATCTCAGGCAATGTTTCAGAGTAACGCAAAAGTAGTGTAACTCATTACTTTCTACAGGGAGTAAATAAGTAAAGTAATACAATGTGTAATACATAACATTTTTTGAGTAACTACCCCAACACTGATGTTCACTGACTTCACCTTGTTTTTCTTAATGGTTTTATCCAGGGGCCCGTGGTCAGGCAGACTTGAGAAGAACAGCTCCTGCAGCCTTTGGGATATGTTTTGCTTCTTTGTTTTTTTGTCCTGGTTATTGTATGGTTATGTAAGAGATGCCAGGTTTAATGATAACCTCCTTGTGCACCTTTAAGATCAATTCAATGTAGAGAGAAATCAATTATGTCGATTACATCACCTGACAGAGCGAAGTAGGGCCACTGGGAATCTCTGGCAACTTAAGAACCTCTTTGTCTTCCTGTAAAATATAAATCAAGCAAAAATCTGCAATTTGAACTATATGGTAAAGACTGGAGTGATAATAGTTTAACAGCTTTAGCCGTCAAACAGTGGGCTGCTTAAAACAATACAACGCACTAATGAGAAGGCAACTGTACTGCCTATTTAGACAAATAACTGTTATTTTATAGTTAGATTCTATATAATAGAACAGCTATAGGCCTTTAAAAATCTGTACAATTTGAATTAGGCCTACATAGTATTTAGATTAATTCATTAATGTTTAGTATAGCCTATATATATTTCCAGACCAGAACGCCATATTACCATATCAAAAGCTCAAAACAGAGGTAACAGACACAAATTAGGCTACTGCAATTAAATAATTTGCATTTCAAATGAAATGCTCCTGGACATAACAACTTAAGCGTTGGTTCGCTAAAGTAGCACGAGCAAACCAGTTGAGACATTAAGGAATGTGGGACAGTTATATCATCGCATTATTAAAAATATACAATGCGCCTACTTTTTTCTTCTTTTTGGGAACAATTCCATTTCTGTAGTGGGTCCACATCGCGTATTAACATCGGATTCAGCGCACCATCCTCCAAGTGTCCTGCTGTGCCGTTAACATGAGGCCAACAAACCTACGTGGGCGGAGTTACTTGCTGACAGGCAACAGTTTCAGTCATTTCCAGCGGGATAAATGTTGAACAGGCAATCCGGTTAATTGTGTTTTTATTCAAGTGTTTGTAATCGCAATCCATTACTGGGCCGCAACAAAGATGAAATGATTTGCAACTCCAGTTACTTTGGCGGTCACATTACTATGGGAACCAACTAGTCTCCATATCAATGTACAAAACTGGCAGAGCAAGAACTACCCTGATTAATATGCACATGATTCAACCAGTCTTTGTCACACACAACACCCGTTCATTTGACGAGAGGCTTTGCAAAAACTGTACTTCATAATGAAAGCATTAGACACATTACAAGACGTAAACAATTTCTTATTTATTTTATTTAAAATGTTTTGCAGTTAAAAGGCATTAAATATTTGTCAAAAAAATGTTTTAAAGAAAACTATCCAGTTAGCGTTTCTTTAAAATATTGTATACCTTTACAAAGTCATAAACAGCCATATCACAGCAGGGTAAATACTTGACACAATGCAATCAAGACATTTTTGTCCATCCATGGCAGTGGCACAGTATATCTATCTTTCTTCAGAAACATTATTCATGTCATATTAACAGCAGAAACCAAGTTAGATCACCTATTCATAGCAAGCCAATTGCATGGAGCAATGCAAAGCATACTTGGGGAGTATGTTTTGATCAACCCTCTCCATGCAACACACAAGCACCAAAAGATGTAAAACAAAAAGATATCCTGGGCTATTTTTAAGCCGAGTAGTTTGAGAGGTTAAGAGCACAACCTCATTCTACATTATTGTCCCTGGCTGAGAGATTAGAAGATCTAACTAAGTGTGTGATTGCGTTCAACTGAAGATTGTGTCCGTCTTCGGAAGCAACCCGCGATCATGGTTATAGTGTGGAAACTCAGTCGTGCTATGGTGTGATTTAAAGCACAGGTGTCCAACTGCGTTATGGAGAGCGATGTAGGCTTTGGGTTTTTATTTCAACCAAACTCTACACCAGGAATGCGTTCTGTGAGCTGAAATAATGGTAAACTGACTATTATCGGCAATAGCAACAAAGCTCTCCTGTTGATGGTATCCTAATTTTTGAATCACCTGGTACAGCGATTGGTTGAAATCAAAAACTTTTTAACTTCCACAGAAGACAGTTTGACACCTGTGAATTAAAGGCATCTAAACAGCTGGCCAAACTGAATTCAGGAGACTTCAATGGACCTCTTTGTAGAAAACGAATCCCAAGATATGTTACTTTATTTCATCTTCCGCTTGCCTAGTCCTCCTCCTTTCCTCCAGTTCTGCTCAGCTAAAATAGCAAAACAGCAGTTAGATACGTTTTTATTGTTTTAGGGTTTTTTATTTTTACAAAACACTTCTTTCTAGAAGAATTTCACTTACGTGCTAGAGGATCAATACATGGTGTTGACAAGTTGCAGGGGAAAAAGGATAAAAAGATAAGTTTCACCAGGAACAAATGTATCTGCCAATTCTTATTGTTAAAATGCCCTATCTTGTGGACAAACAGGGAACTGCAGCAAGTAATAGCACATACTTTTATAACGTCCACCCAGTCCCAACCTCGTGGCATCTCCCCCTTGTTATCTGAAAGAATAAGTTAGGGTGAGACACTGTTGCGCCTTCAGAAACACCTTCATGTAATCTGTCGTCATTAGCAATGTATTGTACAGGGGGTCGTCTACCTGTCCTGCTGGTTATCCGTCTTTTCTGTGATTTGGTAAGTTGCTCCTTCTTCTCCTTTTTCTTGGCTAGTGGCGTGTTTGCAGACGACGCTAATGTCTAGAAAAGGGAAGAAGGGGAAAAAAACAAATTGAGAAACTGAAAGGTCAGTCTGTATGGAGTAGTATGAAAGGCTAAGGCATCTTACCACGGCAGTGACGACCGGCTGGTGGTTCTCCATGAGGGTGCCCTGGCTCTCCTTGGCCCACTCAAACAGGGTGTACATCATGGCGGTGCCCAGGTTCGCCTCGACCTGCTCCTCCAGCCGTGACAGGATCAGCCGTTTGGTCTCCGGTGCTCTGAAGAAGAGGCGCATCTAATTTTATGCGTTCCACGTTTTGTATGTGGCTGGACAGGGCTACAGACCATATTATTACTCAGTCGGGTAGCAGTGGCCTGGTTGGCTGAGAAATTTAGCCATTTATAAAATGTCCTCAATTTTTATAGATTAAGCATAGCTTTTCTGTCCTTGGTGAGCTGGATTTTGAGCATAACATTTGGAAAACTGTTCCACTTAGTGGCAATAAATAGACACATTAAATATGTTGCGTTTCCCATTGGTGGTTTTAAGTAATAATACAATACATTAAATTAAAATGTGGGCTATTCTACTATATAGTGAGTGACATTAGTGCAATTGCAACTTACATCCTGTTGTTGAAAAAGGCATCTAGAGATAATTGTGGGGCAGTCTCAGGATAGCTTTCTGGCCATGTGACATCCAGCATAAAGGATTTGGAGTCCTCCAGGTCTCCTACCTGTAATACAGCGTAAGGTAAGACAAATCGCTCTTGCAACTTTCTGTGTAAACATTTTACCGCTAGTGATTGATTAATAAGAGTCTGACTCACCCTAAACTGAAAGGAAACCGGGCTGATTTCCTTGAAACACTCATCCCCTTCATAGATGGAGCGAAGAGCTTCTAACTCCATCTGTTATAGATGGATTTAGAGACAGGAACAGTTATAAATAAACGTTTTAGATTTAGGCAACGTTACGACAGCTTAGTAAGACATGCAAATGAAAGTCTTGGTTAGCTTGACTGCTGTTTTATCTTTGGAGAGATCTTTATCAAAGCATAAAGTAGTTATCTTATTAGTATGCTAGTTTAGGCAAATGAGTAGACTATAACATTAGCCATAATGCCGTGTTAACCTGTCATTGGCAGATGCTACAAATGAGGAGTTAGCTCGCCTGTTAGCCAGCCGGCTACTCCATATCAATAGTTCCTACCTCTTGATCCTCGTTGGCCGTCATGGTGTCTATCCGGTGAAACGAGATATTCTCGTCCGTTGTTGTAAACTTTTTAAACGTAAGAAATTATCGCCCCATGCCTGTGATTATGATGTTATTTTGAATATATTTTCAAAACTTCTCCAGCTGATTCACGGTGTGGGACCATGATGCTGTACGCATGCGCACTCTGCCTCGAACTTTGAACCTATGCGAAAAACATGAACGATAATAAAATTTGATAATAATATAGTTTTGATTAATAAACATTTAAAATAACGACTTTACTTATTATATACAAGTAATAAGTAGGCCTAACCTGTGGAAATAGATACCTTGCGAGCTAGTTAGATCCGCGAAAACACAATTACTCGAGAATCCATCTTGCCAGGCGACAAGTCCATGCGCTTGTGGCCAAACCATCATTGGTTCGGACCAATCGGCGTCCTATGAGGAACTGCTGGCAGGTATGGGCGTGGTTTAGGTGTGACGTTAGCCCGTGATAGACAGATTATAGACCTGCCAAGTATTTTAGTGCCAGCCCTTTTCCAAACGTTTTGCGCGTTAGGTTAAAAGACGGTGCAGGTCAGAGTGCAGCCCACATCAGACACAGAGGAGAGTCTGGATCAGAGCTTTGCACTTGTCCGCTCATGCACGGCCCCAGCATGGATATATACAGTAGCTTGAGCCGCCTTAATTTTTCCGGGTGACAGTAGATTGGACTTTAATTTCTGAGGATGAAAGCCAGTGAAGCGCTAAAGAATAAAAATATTTGCTTTAAAGAACTGCTAATGAGGACTGATCATTCGGTCTATGTGTTTTATGTTAAGTTGTTATGTTGTTATAAAATGCACCTGTGAGCATATTCCAGTCTCTGTGGTTAGCAGACTCTACATTTTTACTTTGAGTCATCCATAATGTGTTGGCATGAATATGAATATCAGTTAAATAATCAATAATGAATGTTTGGCAGACCAACTAAAACTATTGTTTTAATTCAGTTGACATACAAAATTCTCTAGCCCACAAATGAAATGCTAAACATGTCTAAGACGCATTATTAAACACAGCCAGGTATTTTAGAATGGAACAAACACTCACAGTTAGGATGTAATACGCACATAAAGAAACCTAAACTATAAAGAGGTACATTATTAATAATAATGTAAAGAGAATACTATTTTTGGTTCACACACACACACACACACACACACACACACACACACACACACACACACACACACACACACAATATCCAATGCCCCATTTTTTTTTTACGTTTAACAACATGTAGTAGTGTATAGACATGTCATTACACGCTGAGCTTTAAATGAAGCCTTGTCTGTTAAAGGTGGCTTAATAATGTTGGAAGATAGAGGTGGAATTATGACAACATAAAAAAGAGAAGGATATAATTGTGATTTCTGTACATAATAATGTAAATCGACGTAATCGATTAATGTCAGTGACAGTAACATTGCTTTATTTTTTATTCAGTAACATTGCAAGTTAAGCCATTCCATCTGACTGTGCTGTATGGATTGTAAAGAGCCACAAGGTGGCGTACACAGCCTAATTTTCAGAAGGTTCACACCTTAAAACGATTAGGTTAATATAAATTTGACTCAATAAACGTGACAGCAAGGGAAGGCTGGGAAATTCATATGTGCACGCGCGCGCGCGTGTGTTTTGTTCGATCTGTCCAAAAGAAGTAGCCTACTCTGAATATTTCATGCGTGTCTGGTTGTTTTGTTATAATATCTTATGAATAATCTCTTCTGACTTTTCATGCTTTAATCTTATTTGCCGTGGATGTTATCGAACAGAGTCCAATCAGTAGCCTGCCTACTTTAATCCGTCCACCCCCCGCTGGTTCTGAAATCGGTTGGAGTTGGAGTCAGGTAGCGTCAGCATTTTCGAGCCTACGACAGCCCCGAGTGCTTTGTTTTAATACTTAATATTAACATTTACAAGAGAAGTATGCGACACTGGGATAGGTATTTCAAAAGGACGGTGCTTTTCCATGAAGCATATAGGCCTGAGACAGAATAGCTTCTGCCCTCTTTCTCTTCCATAGTAATTCGTTTTTATTTGCCTATAATACTAAATGTGACTGTAAAGCTTATGGTTTACAACCATGTTGATTTCCAATACAAAATAAATGTTATGTACCGGTATATTATATTCGCCACAGGGAATAGCTAGTGCAATGCATGAAGGTATAGCCTATGTGTGTGCACACACACGCACGCACACACACACACACACACACACACACACACACACACACACGCTACCACCCTGCTTCAGTTTTATCAGCTGGCTAGTTATAATTACAATGACAGCCAACAATAACTCATTGACATCTTCTCTATGGACGGATAGTCCTGACAGACTTGAGCATCATTTATTTTCCATGCCACCCCTCACTCATGTGGTGGCATGTGTGAGCCCGCAAAGTGTCCAAAGATTTGTCAGTCCGGCACATAAATGACTCTTCTCTAATCATTCTTTGAGGGCGGTCCTCTGACACAACATGGCCGACCCCTGCCACAAACGCAGTGTGAAATGCAATTACTGTACCATAGGTGCTGAACACAAGGTTCTTATCATTCACTCACTGTTCTTAATTAACTTATCCACTCTGCAAATGGTTTCTGCCCTTCGGGGCAAATTCTAAATTGGCTGAGGGAGGCATGGTTACTCTTGAGATGTGATAGTCCAAATAAACATCTCTCCTGCCAGAATACATTAGAAAAACTGTGCTTTTTGGAGGACTGAATACGTGGGAACGCTTTGTTCACGTTGTACAGCGCAGGAGAGGTGGAACTGAGGCAGGCCTTCTGTCGTTCGGGGATGGAGCTTAGCCTTGATTGATAAAACTGGGCCTGTGTTTTGAGAAGTGTGTCAGGCTCCCCAGACAGGCCTGTTAATAACATTAGCCGAGAGGAAGGAAATGTTTGACTTTATTTTCCTTCGACAGGATGTCGCACTCATACCAGATTCCGCTTCTGAGGCAACAAAGCAGCAATGCACAGAATACTAAGACACCATATGGCATATAAATAAATCATTTGGCGCCGTGGAGGCATTATCTCCGGGGCTACATTCTGGTAGCCATTGTATCTGTGGTTTCTAACCAGCAACCCGGTAACTATACAGCACAGCCTCTGCTCTATATTTACACCCTCTGTTCCAACCATCCCGACGGCAAACACCAACTGAGACACGGTGTGGTTTTAGAAAATCCCATCATCACAAACCAGGGGTTAGAATGGGGGCGTTATCTTTGCCTTTGGGAATGGTGGGGGGGTGACCTTCCATGATAGCCTTCCATGTAAATCCATTGCCCCCACTTCCTCTTCCTTTCCCAGAGCAGGTTGAGGGAGTGTTTATGTGGCGTTGCTTATCCAAAAACCGCTTGAGGACCCCTATAGCGAGACAGATGCTGCTTATCTTGGGTTGGACAACCCAGCTGGAAGCAGCTTTGTCTAGTCCTGATAGGGTGTGCATTGAGCCCACGGGCCTACTCTCGGCTATGTCCTCCTAACAATCTTGTCCTCTTAATGAAATTGGCAATACTCCATCCTGGCAGCATTCGGAAACACAACACATGTAAATATATGCAGGTTCTTTGCAGAAGAAAATAAACAACAACACAGTTTTTTTTAGTAGGGTTTTTTTTGTGTGCGCGTCTGTTTTGTGTTGTACATATTCACCAGAGCTTGCTTTGCAGTCAGTTCTTTTCAAACGTTTTTGACGTTTTACATATGCAGTAGTGGACAAAATATGTGTACACTACAAACGTTTGGTCTGAAGGTCTGAAGTGTACCAGAGTTGCAGAAAGTCAACATAAGATAGACCAAGTTGTACAAAAGGAGACGATGTCAGACAGATGCAAAGACTATTTAGGAGACAAAAGCAACAAAACAAGCAAATTTTGTGTGTGTATGTGTGTATGAAGGAACTTGTGCTTTTGAGGAAGGATTCAGAACTGAGATAAGGCAAGGGGAAGAGTACAATTGTATGTGTAGTTGGGTGTGCAAGACATTTTTGGCAGCTGCAAGGAATGATCTGGGGTAAATTAGCAGTTCGGTTGGCACTGTAACACAATCAGGGAGTGTAACTTTAATGGCTGCAAGGAAAATGAGCCTATTGGACAACTCTGGTGAAGGTTTTGTCGCTGTTGTGTTTTTGATATGATGCCCAAAACGAGACTTGCTGTGATTCCTGCTACTTCCCTGTTTAATCCCCCCACCCTCCTTGCTTTTTAGAAGATTCACTAAAAGGGGAATCTGTCCCTCTCAGTATTGCAAATGCATTGGAGAGACTTTCTCGTCTGGGGCCTCTCACTATGCGTACTCATACTGTGGCACGTTTAAATATAACCATTTTTTCTATAGGGGTTGAACTTGAGCTGTCTGGAATTTCCAACTGCCAAAGGCATAGCCTCCTGAGAAAATAAATTTCTAGATTTTAAAAAAAGCTTTTATTAGGCCAGCATTGTTTCAAGGTTCATTAGTCCATTATTGTAAACCTAAATTACTTTCCTTTCTTCAATACTCAAACTGAATCCTTTTTACATGTCGGCGTTCTAAGGCTTTCTATCCTATAATACTGTATGTATCAGTAGAACAGGGCCTCTCTACTGGAAAATATGTACAACACTGGACAACACTGTAAGAGCCATTCATATAAATATCCCAGCAGAAGAATAATACCTTATTGACATTGAGCCTTGCTCTGATCTTTCACCAACCCCAGGATATTCTTTAATATCTACAAAACCGCAGAAGCCTGGGTTATTTTTGGCCTTGTGGCTCTTATCTTGGTTTGCTAACGAAAGCTGTATGAAGTGGCTATGACGCAGGGTGGATCGGCGCCCCCTGTGGCCCCTGATATTAAAGATTATTCAGCCTTGGATGGGAACCTCACAGCCCCCGACAAGTGATCGATGGAACCCGGCTCATAATAATAGAAGCATAATCAGTGGGAGAAGGCAGCTAGTGAATGCAAACCAGAGATCAGTCAGTGTTCAGGATTGGACTTTGAGCAAAGAAGCCACAGAATACATCTGTAATAAAGAGATTGTGACACGGTGTCCTAGTGGTTACAAAAATGAATCTTCCAGTGTGTGTTGAGCAGAAGGAACTACATTGTGGAGCTGTGCCATTGTGTTTGAAGCCCCCATTCAATTATTCAAGTTGGCTTTTGATTAGTTCTCCCATCGTCAACGGCACGTGAAACTGTGGCTTCATGAGGCGGTGCTTAAGTAATACATAGAATATATTACATATTTATATATATATATTTGTTAGATTCCAAATGGAGATATTCAACCAGCATAGGACCCAGCCTTGAGGTCTAAAGGCACAGGCCTTTCATTATCTGTGTAGTGTGACAATACCAAGGAAGACTTACTTGACTCCAGGCTTGGTCCAGATTCAATGTGTTGGCCTGGCATGGAACTCTTTGAAACCTTGAATAGGAAATGTTGCCTGCAAACAGCAATGTAGAAAGAATGATCATAATGCTAATTATTAACGAGACTGTGATTAATTTTAGCCTATGAATGCATACTTTTACCTTTGTGTAGACTAATGGATTAAATTGAAGACTATGCAACTACCAAAGAACACTAACTGTGTAGCCTATCTTAACCAAATAAAAGTCCTTCCCCTTGGCACATAATGTTAATCCTTACGATCACAACTTTAGATAATAGACTCATTGTGGCCAAAGCTCATCATTTCCAAATAATCTTTAACTGAAATGGCTTGAGGTAGAAGCACGTATCCAGCAGAGGTACAGGTATATTAGGAAAGACTTAAGGACCAAGACAATAGAGATGGCAGACTCAAGTCTTTTTTAAAATTCTAATCATTTCACTTCGTTCAGTGAAAGGATTCGTTCAAAAAATTCGTTCATCAAGTCGTTCAGTGACATTTCCGGTTTCCCAAAACGTCACAAGTTACTCCTTGAACAATACATACATTCTTCTTCAATGTTCAGACTTGAAACAGCATTCGGTCAGAGGTACTCAAGTGAATCGGTCAGTTCTCCCAACCAATGACATGGCCCTAATTTTGCCAACATCAGCCCACATCAGTCTTTTAAAATAAGGAAAGCCATGGTAGACTTAATGCAGTCAAACATTAACAAACGAGAGATATTTTAATTAACAAATCAGTGCATGCCGTTGAACTAATCATTTGTTTTAATTGAAAGATGTGTTCCTTTTCAATGAATCGTTCATGATCGAAACATCCATACAAGACAACCCCACTCTAACCTGCTTTGACGCTTTTAAGTGGCCAACCATTTCTTTCCCTGGCATGTGTGAATTGGGTGATGAATTTGAACGGGTCTAAGCATTTGACCTTTCGCTGTAACAAGTGGTGTTAACAAACATATACCCCCAAACAGAGCTGAGGAACAATAAAAGGCTGCCATTGATACCGTGGCTGAACGGCTAAGCGAAATGCGCCCAATCTCCCACAGGCAGGATAAAGAGGCACTATATCGGAGTCGCGTGGCTGAGGAGGAATTAATCGGTTTTACCCCCCCCCCCCCCTTCCGCCCCTGCACTGGGGAAATCCAAATCCTGGTCATAATTCCAAAGCCAAAGAGTGCGAGTGTGACACAACCACGCTGGCGTAGCGCGCGCATGGAATAAACAATGATTTTGGACGCCTTCTTTGGACCGTCAACGTGCTCCTGAGTGTCAGGGGCCGACTAAACAATGAGTTTAGCTAGCAAGTGGTTTCCTAAAGCGTTAGCTTGAAAAGTGTGGTGACACAGATAGCTTTTTCAACAGGACTGAGCAGAGGATTTTATATAGTCTGTCTTAGATATGGTGGAGTAAAGACAAAAAAAACCTCTGATGTTTGAAGAGCTTTCGTGAATCTATTTAAGCCTGTATTTGGATCCTTTGACATTAGCGAAGGTCTTTCCATGAAAAGGCTGCTGGAAGGGACATGTTTGTCCCCATTGTAGTGAAATAAAGATAA